>SJYQ01050706.1:357253-389786 GCA_006410935.1 Redunca redunca
CCCCCCACCCCCCGCCTCCATCCTCATGACCTCATCTAAACCCAATTACTTCCCAAAGGCCCCATCTCCAAATAGCATTGCATTGACATCTATTTTGGAGATAGGGCATCAGCCTCTAAATATGGGGGTGGGGGAAACAGTTCAATCCATAACATGACCTGCGTGAGAAAGGAAGCTGCATCATGGAAAAGCAACAAGATGAAAAGGCAAAGAGAGAAGAGTGAGATGAGAAAAATGGGAGAGAGAAAGGAAATAGAAGAACAGAATCGGTATATAATTAAAGCCTTCGTTATAGATAGTAAAGAGCAGAATTGGTCTGCAGAGACGGAATTAATAATGTGAAGGACAAACTTGAACAGATGAGTATCGTAAGAGGAAAACATGATAAATACAGAGAATAGGGAACCTGTTCCAGATCATTGGTGTTCCTCTACCAGTAGGCCGGAAGCAATACTCCAGAGACTCAATAGAAGAAACAACTGCTCAGCTAAAGGAAGACCTATGTATGCAGATTCAAAGGCTTGTCATATGTCAGGTAGTCAATATAAAATACCCATAACGAAAAGATAAGAGTGACTCCTTATGAATATTAGGGGGAAAACCATACAGGCACCTGGAAATAAAAAGCAAATTATTTTCAAGTGACTCAGTGACTCCAAGGTGGACTTGCTTCGGATTTCCCTATACTACTAAATACTGAAGTATTGTGGAGTATATTCTGAATGGGAAAGGTTGCAATCTTAAGAATTTTGTATCTAGACAGATTTTTATTTATGTGTAAAGAAAAAAGCAAGGGCTCAAAATCAGGTTGTTTCTCCTGTGAACCCATCTTTAAAAAAAAAAAAATTACTTGAAGATGTACTCCAATGAACTGACTGGTTGAATAGATTTAAGGGCTCAATTTTGAGGCATTAATTCATAGTCCCATCATTTCATGGCAAATAGATGGGGAGACAGTGGACACAGTGGCTGACTTTATTTTGGGGGGCTCCAAAATCACTGCAGATGGTGATTGCAGCCATGAAATTAAAAGATGCTTACTCCTTTGAAGGAAAGTTATGACCAACCTAGACAGCATATTCAAAAGCAGAGACATTACTTTGTCAACAGAGGTCCATCTAATCAAGGCTATGGTTTTTCCTGTGGTCATGTATGGATGTGAGAGTTGAACTACAAAGAAAGCTGAGCGCTGAAGAATTGATGCTTTTGAACTGTGGTGGTGGAGGAGACTCTTGAGAGTCCCTTGGACTGCAAGGAGGTCCAGCCAGTCCATCCTAAAGGAAATCAGTCCTGGGTGTTCATTGGAAGGACTGATGTTGAAGCTGAAACTCCAATACTTTGGCCACCTGATGCGAAGAGCTGACTCATTTGAAAAGATCCTGATGCTGGGAAAGATTGAGGGCAGGAGTAGAAGGGGACGACAGAGGATAAGATGGCTGGATGGCATCACCGACTCGATGGACATGGGTTTGGGTGGACTCTGGGAATTAGTGATGGACAGGGAGGCCTGGCGTGCTGCGGTTCATGGGGTCGCAAAGAGTCAGACACGACTGAGCAACGGAACTGAACTGAACTGAATTCATAGTACGGGAGGACTTGTGGTGAACACTGAACCCAGGTAAACTAGAAGTAAGTTTAAAATGTTGCAAATCTGATTATAAAATTAAATGAGGAAGACAGAGATTATTTTAAAATATTAAGAATGAACTTTCAAACCCGAGAAGGAAGGAACAGGTGAGGGATACAGTGAAGTGGGTTAAGCCAGTCCTCATAGTGCGGCCCCCAGACCAGCAGCATCAGCATATCCTGGAGGCCTGTTAGAAGTGTTAACTCTCAGGCCACCTACACCAGACCTGTGGAATCAGAATCTCCAAGGTGGGGCTCAGAAATTTGATGTAACAGCTTTTCTAGATGATTCTTATTCAGGCTAAAGTTTGAGAGGTACTGAGTTGAACTGCCTTTCTCAATGGTAATAGATATAAAAATAGCACTTCTTGCCTGAATATAAAAATTAGAGAAATGTATCTTTTCTCTAAAAGCAAATGAGACCATCTAAAAGCAATGGAGAATATTGGAAAATGATGGAATACCAGAGAATAATGGAAAAGCAAAGAAAAAGGGCTCATACATCAAACAACCAAAAGCTAAGGGGATAAACCAGGGAAAAAAAAAAAAAAGAATCATAAATAAAACCAAGTCGATAATAGCAATGAAAGCAAATGTCATAATTTCCTTTATTAGAAGACAGAGATTCTCAGGTTAATTTAACATAGTCCATGGAAGTCCAGTCATTAGGGTTAGACGCCTTCACTGCCGGGGCCTGGTCTCAATCCCTGGTCAGAGAACTAAGATCCTGCAAGCCACATGGTGCAATCAAAAAAAAACAAAAACAAAAACCAACATCCAGTTGTTACTCGTGTATTAGAGACATAACTAGTTAATTCCTTATTTTTCACACTTCTCTTTCCCAGGGAGCACTTCCCTACTGTCTTAACTAAACTGAATTCCCTGCTAGGGTTTCCATAGCACTGTTAACATCTCCTTAAGAACACCTGTTGTGCTTCGAATTTTAAATTTGTTTGTGTCATTATTTCATTATTTGTATTTCCCTTCTCCATTTCTAGACTGTAAGCTCCTTAAAGGCAGGAACCATGACTGTTTTTGCTCAGCATTTTGTACCAGCATTTAGCAGAATACCTGTTAAATGAAAGTACAAAAAATTTTAGTTTAATGGCTTTAGACACGTGTGAACAAGTAGCAGGAAGAGTCTAACACAGTCATTATCAAGAATTAGTAATATTAATATGAATACCAGGCAAACTAATAAAACAGTGTAATTAAAAGTTAGAGCAGCAGTTCTTAACTTTCCCACACTTCAGGATTCTCTGTAGGACCTGTTAAAACAGTTTGCTGGATCCCATACCTAGGATTTTTCTTTCAGAAATTCTTGAATAAGTCCCGAGGATTTGCATTCCTAACAGATTCCCAGGTGATGCTAATGAGGGACCACCATCATTTGAGAAGTACTGTGTTAGAAAATAGAGCTTCCCCCCGTGGCTCAAAGGTAAAGAATCCACTTGCCAAGCAGGGACTCAGGTTCAATCCCTGGGTCGGGAAGATCCCCTGGAGAGGGAAATGGCAACCCACTCCAGTATTCTTGCCTGTGAAATCCTATGGACAGAGGAGCCTGGTGGGCTACAGTCCATTAGGTCAGAAAAGAGTCGGACACGACTTAGTGGCTAAACAGCAGCAGCAGTGTTAGAAAATAGTGTAATATTAATAAAGGATCCGGTTCACAGTGGAGGTTTTGATCTCATGAGCCTGTCTGCATCAAATGACATTATATCTAATATACAAACTAATTTTAGAAACACAATCAAATGGAAAAACTGATCACAACACTTAGTCTTTGACAGAGCGAGAAGAGAAACAAGATTATATAGTCTGAATAAGACAATTAATAACAGTTGATCTAACAACTTAAAAGCCTACAAAGAGCAAATAATATATCTTTCCCAGTGTTGGTGATTCAGTTACAAAAATTACTTAGCTACTAAAATTTTTAAAGCTTCTGTATGCCAAGAAGCAAATGTAAACAGACTAAGAAGCCAATCAAGAAAAAATACATGTAACTTATAGAACAAAATGTTGATGTCCTTAGTCTACAGAGTTCTTAGCGATTTTAACAAGGTAAACACGCCTATAGAAACGTTGACTGTAAATTCAAATAGGAAAGCCAAAGAAGAAAAACCGTACTTCATTAATCCTGAAAAATAGCTTCCTGAGAACTCAGAGAAATGGAAAATAAAATCAGCAGTGCAATATATTTCTCCTTCTCAGGCACAGTAAGAAGATGATAGTACTTAACTCTGGAAACAAGTCATTTTCATATTTTTCTTATGGGGATGAAAATTGACCCAACCTTTCAATAAGTAGTTGGTGCTTTGGTGATCAAAAGCCTTAAAAACATACACCCTTAATTTATCCTGAAGAAGTATTGTGCACAGATTATGAGGGATAATCTTTATTTTGCAGTGATGTGCAAAAATAATGAGCAGATGTGCAAAAATTTCTATGAGGATGGAGATCACAGCATTTTTTTGTAAGGAAAAAATTTTGAAACAATCTCAGTGTCCTCTGGTTTAGGAGACTGGCTCAGCAAATTTCAAAGTCCAGTGGGAACCAGGCAGCCAATAAATGCAGTGGAGATCAATGCTTATTGATTTGAGCAAGATGTCCACAAAATATTGTCAATTGAATGCGCCAGGTTACCAAGAGCATATAGATCAGGGCCGGTTAATTCAAGGCCTGTAGGAGACTGACGGCTGATGTCAGTGAGAGATGAGATGGGAGTGAGAGGCGGGGTCTAGGTCAAGTGGCCAGGTGAACGGTCCACCCTGTGGGGTACCTGCTACTCTTTGTTGGGGGATTATAGATGATTGAAGTTTCTCTTATAATTAAAATTTTGTATTTGTATTTATCAGTATTTTATAATTTTCCCCCAGTGAACAATATTACATCAGAAATTTTTAAGAAGAAAGAAGTTAGGCAGTGCCAAAAGAGAGGTAAAGATGAAGTCCGGTGGGACCCGAGAGGAAGAGGTGACCCCTTCTGCCAGGGGGTGGGGGGTGTTTGGGGGCAGGGAACGTCCTGGAGATGAGGGGGCCCAGGTGTGGCTATTGCAGAGGGCAAGGCTTGAGCAGGGGCTGATGAGGAGGTTAGCACTAGAGGCCAGTCAGTTCACCACGCGTTTCCTGAGCACCGGGGTCTGGGGGTGGAGCAGTGGAGGAGGACAGCGTGTGCCAGGTACTGTTCTAAGCATGTGACACACAATTTAATCCTCACAGCAACCCTATAAGGTGGGCCTGTCATTACCCCTATTTTACAGATAGGAAAACTGAGGCTCAGAGAGGTTGAGAGATTTGCCTAAAGTAGCACAGCTTAAAATAGAGGAGTTGGGATTTGAACCCTGGCCGTCTAACTCAGAGGGGCTGCTGATTCTACCTGGTGGTCCCAGAATGAGGAGTTTGGGGGGAGGGAGCACACTGCTGCTTCTGGATGGGAACCAGGCACCCATTCCCACACTTGTCTCTTCTTGGACAGAAACCGGCAATTACACCTGTGAATTCTGCGGAAAACAGTACAAGTACTACACGCCCTACCAGGAGCACGTGGCCTTACACGCCCCCATCAGTGAGTACCTTCTCTGCTTGGGGGAGGGGTGAGCCAGCCACAGGCTGAGGCTTGAGTTTTGCCAGGGGAGGGCGAAAGCAAGGATGAACTTGTGCTGGGTGGGCCAGTCTCTCAGTATCCAGGTCTGATCTGGGGCCACCTGCCTGCAGGAGCTGGAAAAGTCCCACCCTTCAGCCAGGAAAGCCTGAGACCTCCCCCAAAGGTCTCAGAGGCCTGGGGCCCACGGGGATCTGGGGTTAGGAAGGGTGGGCGTCACTTGCCCAGGTCCCTCAGGGGCCGTGTCCTCACCTCTTCTTGTTTGTTGTTTAGTTGCTAAGTCGTGTCCGACTCTGCAACCCCGTGAACTGCAGCATGCGGGCTTCCCTGTCCTTCACTTTCTCCCAGAGTTTGCTCACACTCATGTCCCTTGAGTCAGCAATGCCGTCTTCTAAGCACCTGCACATCATGTGGTTCCTGAGTCCCTACCCCTGAAGCCAGCACCTTCAGTCTGAGCCAGTGCAGGGCCTGATGCAGGCTAGAGCATGGTTGGCTAGATGAGACAGCTTTGCCCTTGGAGGTAGGAAGGGTGAGAAGTCAGAAGGCGTGCCAGGCCAGGCCTCAGAAGCCCCGGGTATCAGTTCCAGTGGGGTCATAGGCTTGTGTGTGGCCTTGGGCAGGCTCCATCCTCCCTCTGGCCCCCAATCTCTCCCTCCTCCCCTGGTCTGGAAGAGAAAGGGTTCTAAGGACCCCTACCACAGGGACATCCTGGCCTTCCATTCTGATTTGCCAGCTTCCTTTTGGATGTCAGAGGTGCTATATCCTTAGATCCCCAAGTGTATGAGCCCTCAGTTCTCAGCCAGAGTCCTGACAGGGCAGGGCTTAGCCAGAATTGTGGGGCAGTAGCGGGGAATGTCTACGAGGTCTTTGGGAGTATCTCTGCTTTTATTTGTCCCAACAGAGCTGTGGGAATCTCCCTCCACAGTCAGTGGGTGGAAAGATTTAGGTTCAGGAAGGGGGAGGGATTATGCAAGGTCATCAGGGTTCAAGGTGTCCGGAGTGCGGAAGGCCCAACCCTCCTTGAGCCCTGATATTGGTACAGGCACGTGACCCTCTGAGGGCATTCAGGTGGGCAGGGAGAGGTGTTCAGAGCCCCCGAAGGTGATGGAGGCAGCTTCCCTAAGATTCTTGTCTTGCTTGGCCCCTGACTGCTGCAGGATCTTGAGTCTGTCACTTTTTCTCTGGGCTCAAGTTTCCCTCCTATGGGAGCTCTCAAGGTCTTTTCAGCCCAGGAGTCTGGGTTCAAGTCATCTCTTCCTTATGGAGACCCTCAGGCGGGCGTCTGCAGTGGCCCAACTAGAGGAACATGTCCCACCACCCAAGCTAAGGATGTGTGGGTTACCTGGCAAGGTCCTGCGAGTGGGGGAGAGAGGACCCAGTTTCCACTTGGTGGGCACTGACCCATCCATTTCGCCCATTCGTGTTGCTGCTGCTGAGGCATTAGGGCTGTGGCTTGAGCGCCATCACTCAGAGCCTCCTGAGGTCCCCGCTTTCCATGGGCGGGGAAAGGGGCCACAGCCCGTGGACGCCTGCTTACCTGTGCTCTCCAGGGTGTACTTACAGTTACTCACCCAAAGTGCACTCGCGGTGCTGTTAGTCACAAAGCCAGCCTGCCACTTGGGTTTCAGCCTTTGGAGGAAACTTTCGGTGCTGTTTCTTCTCTTTCCCCCAAATGACTCTTGGAACAAGTTGAATAAGATCATGGAGTTAATAAGAAGGACTTGGCTTCGAGCCCTGACAAGCAACCTCCAGGCCCATGCTTGTAACTATGAAGTTCTCCTGCATCACGTGTCAGGTGGTACAATGGGAACGGGTACTTCATCTGTTCCCTGATTCTTTTCCCCCTAACATCCAGGTACTTCTCTCCTGAAGGGCTGTCCTCGCTTTCTCCGTTCTTCATTTTGTTGTTCTGTCCATTGTGGACTCTGTTTGTCTTTCTGCATCTGTTTGTTGAATGCATCTCTTTATTGCTGAAGCCTAGAGACTCTGGGATCATCTGTGTTTAAAATACAGAGTGAGAGATTTAGGCTAAATGCAACAGAGGACTGATTCTTAAAGCTGACCAAGAAGTAGCCCCTCCAGTGGCCTTTGGATCTAGTGATTTGTATGTCCACAGGTTTTGTGTGGAATTGGGGGCTGTACTTGATGGCTTCATCAAGGGTAACCAGGGCCAGGCCTTGAGAGCCCCTGGGCCTAGTGAGGGCATCCAGAGGGACGTAGGCTGACTGTGGGTGGAAGAAGATTCATACATGTTGTTGTTATATCAGTTCTTTTTTCTTTTTTTTTTTACTTCTTAGCAATATTCTGTTGTATGAAAATACCAGTTTGTTTAGCCATTTGCTTATTCATTTGAGTTGTTTCCAGCTTTAGACTATTACGAATAAAGCTGCAATGGAAATGCTTGTACCAGGCTTTCTGTGGACATATGTGTTCATTTCTCTTGGATAAATTCCAGTGAGTAGAATTGACAGGTCATAGGGGAGAGCATGTTTACCTTAAAAACTGACAAATCATTTCCCAAGATGACTATAGCACCTTAGACTCCCACCAGCCGCGAATGGGAGTTCCACTTGCTACGAATTCTTGCCAACATTTGGCGGTAGGAAGCAATTTAATTCGAGCTAGTCTGGTGAGTGTGTAGTGGTATTTCACTGTGGTGTTAATTTGTGTTTTCTTGATGACTAATGATGTTGAGCGCCTTTTCATTAGCTTGTTGGCCATTTGTGTATTTGGGAACTGTTGTAGTCTTCTGACCATTTTTTTGGTTGGGTTGTTGTTATTGTTAAATTGTACCAGTTCTCTTTTTTTGCCATGCCACACACTCCATAGCATGTGGGATCCTAGTTCCCCTGAGGGACTGAACCCACGCCCCCTACATTGGAAGCTGGGAGTCTTAACTACTGGACCAGCAAGGAGATCCCTAGGAGTTCTTTATATATCCTAGATCCAGGTTCTTTATCATATATATATATATATATATATATATATGTCTATTTTGTTGTTCCATCACTCAGTTGTGTCTCACTCTGTGACCCGTGGACTGCAGCATGCCAGGCTTCCCTGCCCTTCACCATCTCCTGGAACTTGCTCAAATTCATGTCCATTGAGTCAGTGATGCCATCCAACCATCTCTTCCTCTGTCATCTTCTTCTCCTCCCACCTTCAGTCTTTCCCAGCATCAGGGTCTTTTGTAATGAATTGGCTCTTCACATCAGGTGACCAAAGTATTGGAGCTTCAGCTTCAGCATCAGTCCTTCCAGTAAATATTCAGGGTTGATTTCTTTTAGGATTGACTCATTTGATCTCCTTGCAGTCCAAGGGACTCTCAAGAGTCTTCTTCAACACCACAGTTCAAAAGCATCCATTCTTTGGCTCTCAGCCTTCTGTATGTTCCAGCTCTCAAAACATCCATACATGACTACTGGAGAAGCTGAAGCTTTGAATATATATATATAAAATGAACATTTTCTGTTAGTCTTCGGTGTGACTTGTTGATTCTCATTCAGTATCTTTTGATGCGCAGCTGTTTTTCATTTTTAATGATCTAATTTATCAAATTTTTATGACTAGTGTTTTCTTTGGAGAAGGCAATGGCACCCCACTCCAGTACTCTTGCCTGGAAAATCCCATGGACGGAGGAGCCTGGTGGGCTGCAGTCCATGAGGTCGCGAAGAGTCGGACATGACTGAGCGAATTCACGTTGACTTTTCACTTTCATGCATTGGACAAGGAAATGGCAACCCACTCCAGTATTCTTGCCTAGAGAATCCCAGGGATGGGGGAGCCTGGTGGGCTGCCATCTATGGGGTCGCACAGAGTCGGACACAACTGAAGCAACTTAGCAGCAGCAGCAGCAGCAGCAGTGTTTTCTCAGTTCTACTCAGGATATCCTTGTCTGCCTTGGTAGTGAAGATATTCTTTATTATACTTTAGAAGCTTTCTACTGTCACCTTCTGCATTTTAGTCTGATCCATTTCAAGTTAATTTTTGTGAATGATGAGAGGTATGAATTGAGATTCACTTTGTACCGTATGGATATCTGGTGGTTTCAACACCATTTGTTGAAAAGATTGTCCTTTATATATTACATAACATCGGGACCTTTGTTGAAAATCAGTTTGAATACATGAGTAAGTGTGAGTTTATTTCTGTTCCATTGAGCTGTTTGCATATGTTTATGCCAACATGGTCTTATTTACTCTAAGTCTTAAATCAGATGCTTCCAGTTTTTCAACTTTGTGTATTTTTAAGAAACAAGGAACTTTGCCTTGCAATATAAATATTAGTCTTCTTGCCAATTGCTGTAACAAAATTACATCTTGGATTTTGTTTAGGATTACAATGAATCTATGGACCAATCTGGGGAGAATAGACCTCATAATTTTTGATCTTCCAATTCATGAACATAGTATGTCTCTTCATTGGTTTAGGTCTGTTTAAATTTCTCTTAGCAATAATTTATATTTTCAGAGTAGAGGTCTTGCACATATTTCATTAAATTATATCTAAGTTTTTTATGGTTTTTTTCTGTGCTACTGTGGTTTTTTATTTTCAGTTTTGTTGCTATTACATAAAACAATTAATTTTTATATATTGAATTTGTATCCTGCAATTTTGTTAACTTATTATTTCTGTTAGCTTTTTTGTAAATTTCTTGAAATTTTTCTTGTACATACTCATGTCATCTACTAATAAAGACTGCTTTACATCCTTTTTTCTAATCTGTATTCCTTTTATTATTCTTTCCTATTATGCTGATTAGGACCTTCCAGTTAGATGTTGAATAAATGAAATGAGTGGATGTCTTTGCCTGGTTCCTAATCAGAGGGTTCAGGTTTTCATCATTAAATTTGATCATTTTCATCATTAAGCATTGTATTAGCTGAAATAGGTTTTCACTGATACCTCTTTATCTGTTGAGAAAGTTACCTTCTATTTCTAGTTTATGAAAACTTTTGTCATAAATTGGTGTTACATGTTTTTTCTACACCTGTTGAGCTGATCCTATGATTCTTATCTTTTATTCTGATAATGTGGTGAATTATTACATGGATTGATTTTTTTTTAAGTTATCATGCCTGTTCTTTATTAAAATACATTGATTGTCAGAAAACCTTGAAATGAACTAAAAAACGTTACAGAATTGGAATGCTTCTTCTCCAGAAGAATGACTTCTTTTTTTAAGCTTCTTTTTCTTAGAAAGGCATCTAAATTACTTTGAGACCTAGGGTTGTTTGTAGCGTTAATCTGTTATCAAGCATGTGTTTTCTGGTTACTTCTATCTAAAATTCCCTAGGGTTTTACCTGGCTTTTAATAGCATTTCCGAAACTGACCCTTCCACAGTGGGAAACTAGTCCTAGGATTAGGAGAGTGCCCCAGATTCAGCCATTGGTCCCTTAATCATGGTCACAGTCAAGAAAATAAATACTCCTGGTGTTTTTAAGATACCAGAAGTATTAACATGTCATCATCCAATAAAGTACCTTATTTAAAGTAAATAATTTGTCCTGTGTATGTATCCGTGAAACCATCACCACAATCAAGATAATGAACATGCCCGTCACCCCCAGAAGTTTCCTCGTGCCCTTTCATAATCCCTCACTCACCTCCTCTCTCTCTCTAGGCGAGCACTGCTCTGCTTCCTATTACTACAGATTAGTTCACGCATTTCTGGGCTGGTGGTTTAGTCACTCAGTTGTGTCCCACTCTTGCAACCCCGTGGGCTATTGCCTGTCCGTGGAATTTTTCCAGGCAAGAATACTAGAGTGGGTTGCAATTCCTTCCAGGGGATCTTCCCGACCCAGGGATCGAACCCTTGTCTCTTACATCTCCTGCATTGCAGGCAGATGCTTTTACCAACGGAGCCACCAGGGAAGAAGGCCCATAACATTTTCTAGAATCTTGCAAATACGGAATCTTATCTACTACGTGCGGTGAGGTCTGGCTTCTTTTGTTTAAAGATTCATCCATATTTAAATGTATCAGTAGTTCGTCCCTTTTGGTTGAGGAATAGTAGTGCTCCATTGTCTAGATACGGATACCACATCTCCTTCATCTGTTTACTTATGGGTTGACATTTAGCTTGTTTCCAGTTTGGAGCTAATATAAGTAAAGTTGCTGTGAATGTGTCTTACTATGGACAAATGCTTCCATTTCTCTTGTATAAGTACCTAGTCTGGATCATATGATAGGTGTATGTTTAACTTTTTTTTTATTATTTATTTATTACTATGCCATTTTACATTTCAACCAGCAGTGTTTTTTTACTTTTCTTGTGATCAGTTCAGTATCTCAGTCATGTCCGACTGTGACCCTGTGGACTGCAGCATGCGGGCTTCCCTGTCCATCACCAACTCCCAGAGCTTGCTCAAACTCATGTCCATTGAGTCGGTGATGCCATCCAACCATCTCATCTTGTCATTCTTGTAATGTCCTTGTCTAGATTGGGTTTTAGAGTAATGCTGGCCTCATAAAATGAGTTGGGAAGAGTGTTCCCTGAGCATAGTGTCAATTAGGTTAAGTTGGTTAATAATGTTGTTCAAATCTCTTATTTTGGCACTTCCTGCGTGTCAGGGAATGAGCCCTGGTTGGGCCAAACCGGCGGAGTCCCTCCCTCACAGAACATACAGGATAATGGGGAAAAAGACATTGGCTGAAAGATCACACCAAAGAAGAGGGGACTGAAAGATACATGACCAAGTAGGGCATCAGGGAGGGCTTCCGACGGAAGTGATGTTTAGGTGGAGCTATGTAAGACCTGAAGCAGTGATCCAGGCAGAAATGAGGGAAGAACATTCTAGGCAGAGGGAACAGCATGAGCAAAGACCATGAAGCTTGGACGATTGAGGGGGCAGGAGGTGGGCAGGTCCCAGGCCAAAGCAAGCAGGTGTTGCCCTAGGATTCATTGTAGCAAGTGTTTCTGGGTGTCCTGAGCTCCCTGCCACAGGGAAGGAGGGGTGCTCGCACATGGATGCCAGGATTTTGACAGCAGGATCGAAGACCATGAGATCTGATTCAGAGGGTCTCCTAGAAACCATTCTGCATTTGGAGATGAGGCCTGAGAGAGGAAGCAGTGTGCTCTGCTCTTTGCTCAAGAATTCTCTGTCCCTTGCGCAAAGGTGCCCAGAGTATGTGTTAGTGCCTAAGGGGACCACGTGGTCTTGCACAAAGGCTTCCGTGGGAAGCTGGCAGCATTGGGGCCTGTCCCATCCTGGCCCTGATTTTCTGTGTGGCCGTAAACTTATTAACCATTCTGGGCCTTGATTTCTTTAATCCTAAAAAAATACCATTAATACCTGTTTATTCAAGGTGCTTCTGTGACATGTGGATTCTCGTAAAATCCCCGTGAGGTCGGTAATGCAGAAATGGGTGTCCCGCTTTTATCGGCGGAGTTGAGGTGGGGAAACGGAGGCCAGAGATGACTGACCTGGAATTCAGAGGTGGGCTGGGCTCCCAGCACACTCGGTGCTGGTTCCATTACAGCAAACCACGAGCTGTGGTCCCCAAAATGTGCTTCAGGGAGATGGAGAAATCAGAGATGGGACACTGGACATCTCCCTCAAGGTTTGATGTGTAGATTTATTCTGTGGCCAAAAAAAAAAAAAAATTGGAAATTGTGAGATGAGCTGCCTTCCGGTTGGATTCAGGGCCTTCAAATTCCTTTTCTCTGGAAGGAAAGGAGAGGGAAAGAGAGGACCTATGTAGGTATCCTTCCCCACTTGCCCCTCTCCAGGTCCTGATTGAGAAAGTAAGAATCCAGAAGGTGGGGCAGGGGCTTGGGGAGAGAGTAGTGGAGGACAACTGTGTTCTCCGCAGTCTGAGCCTGGGGGGTTTCTTTCCGAGTTCGGGGGGCAGGTGAGTTCTTGCTTAGGGGCCATGACTGAAGGACTCTGCACCCGCAGCTCTTGGCATCCGGCCACTGCTGTGGTGGGAAGGCAGTGACTCCCCAAAGGGACAGGGGGGCAACCTGAGTCCTGTGAACCCACCTCAGGGCCTTGAGTCCTGTGTGACCTTGAACCCGGCCCTGCCTCCTGCTTCTCTGGGCCTGCGCTTCCCCTCCAGCCAGGGATGGGCAGAGGTGGAAGAAGAGAGAGCACCCATTTGCTCTTTGGCAGTGAAAGTGGCAAGCACAGCATCTGTGCCCAGGATGGGCACTGCCCTGGGAGCAGGGGTAAGGAGGCCTCTCCTCTCTCCAGAGGCTACAGGGCAGGGTCCTTCTCAGGTCCCAGCCAGGCTCTGTGGCAAGATGGTGCCCTCAAGATGTTCCCACTGCTGTGGGTCCTGTGAGCCCTGGTCAGCACCAGAGAGGTCCCTTCTCTAGCCGTCTGGTCCACTATCAGCAGAGAGTTGCAGGGACCAAAGCCACTGCCTTCCCTCTTGGTTTGAAGGTGGCACTGTGGTCGCAATCAGGGCTTGCCAGCACTAGTAACCATGTCTCCGGACCATGTGAAGGTGGCAGACTGCTGCCACCCGAGACCGCCAGAGCTGGAGACCACCTGAGGGTCAGGACCCCCACACACACCCCTGCTCTCAGGAAGCCCAGCTTCTGCAGAGGATGCAAGCCAGGGAGGCAGGGGATCTGGGCATCGGTGACACAAGCTGCCCTTGACACCGCCAGGGAGCTGCTGCACTTACTTAAGCATCGGACGTCAGGTTGAGCACCGTCCCCTAGAGCACCCACCCCAGGCAGTGTCCAGGAGCACCACCAGCCCCTTCCCCTGAGGCCATGGGGGACAGCCGCCCCCTGCTCATCCCTTCCCCGAGCCCCGCCCCGCCCCTGCCGGCTGGCCCCACTAGCCTCTGCCTCTGTTGTCTGCTTTGTCTTCTGAACCAGCCTGCCTTAGGAAGAAAAGAGGCCTGGGGACCTATGTTTTAGAAATTGCGTTTGACCCTGGGTTGACTCATCTGTGCCCCAAGCATGGGTCCCAGGGCGAGTTCTTAGACACTCAGAGCCTGGACTGTTCAAGGGTTATGGGCGACCCACCCTGTGGACTGGCGAGTGGCCTCCAGATAATCGTGAGTGTGAGCTGGCGATCAGGTTTCGCTCAGGGAGAAGCCAGAGAAGCTCCTAGACTCTCAGACTTTCTTGGGCTCCAGGTGGTAGCCAGAGAGGAGTTTCAGCCCTCAAGCGTAGGGGTCTGTGGCCCAGCTCCAAGGACCCTCGGCAACTGAGAGCGTGACCCTCTCAGGTACCGCCCCCGGGTGGGAGCCACCGGATGATCCAGACACAGGCTCTGAGTGTTCGCATCCAGAGGTCTCCCCATCTCCACGCTTCGTGGCAGCGAAGACCCAGACGAACCAGTCGGGGAAAAAGGCTCCGGCCTCCGTGGTCCGATGCTCCACCCTCTTACACCGCACCCCTCCAGCCACCCAAACCCAGACGTTCCGCACTCCAAACTCGGGATCTCCAGCAAGCAAGGCAACCGCAGGTACCAACGGCCTCTGTTCCCTTCATGTTCCCTCTGCTCCCTGCTCCTCTTCCCCGGCCTGCCACAGCTGTGCCTGCGGTCATTGTTCCCTTGCAAGAGCGAGGGTGGAGGGCCCGGGGCTCTCTGGGACGGATCTGGGTCCCTGCTCTGCCTCCTGCTGGCTCTGTGATTCTAACGAGCCACCTAGCCTCTCTGAGTCTGGGTTTCCTTACCCTAAGTCAGAGGGTTGTACAAGATGGTTTGCAAACTAATTTTTTTAAGCAGGAAGGAGAGTGTTTTTCCATAAGTCATGGCCTATGGGGTTTTAAATTTTTTTTAATTATTTGCTAACGTTTGAACGTTAGATGTTCTTGTGAAACTTGATTTCTCGCTGACATGAAAAAGTCAGATCTGGCAGTCCTGGGCTCCCTTTCCTGCAGGGCAGCCAATTGCCTTGAGGCTGAGTCACAGAGCGTGTGCTCTCCAGTTTTCCACAGTCCCCACCGCTCCCTCCCGCCTCCCCAGCACAATGGCCACGCGCCAGGCGCCATTTCTCATTGTGATCACGCTGTTGTCTGTCTCGCATCCCACCCAGTTCATCCATTTACGTCACCTGCCTGGAACCCCCTGGCATGAGTTTGCACCTCCTCCCCCGTCTTTCAGAAAACCCAGTTGAGAGACTCATTTCTCCGAAGAGCTGCTCTGCATGAGGAAGAGCGGTTGACTGGGAGCTCTGTTCTCCTGGCCTCTCTCTCTACCGGGTACTACTCGTGAAACCCCTCTCTGAACCATAGCCTAGCAGGAAGCCAATGGATGTCTGCTCCGGTGTTGTCTGAGTCTATGCAGGAAGGGCCTGAGTCTATGCAGTGAATGGCGCACCCCAACCATTTCTTACCAGTCATCGGGGAAAACTGCCGAGACACACTGTGTGCTGAGAACCAGCTAATTGAGAATCCTGATTCATGCCTGGATGGAAGGAGCCTTGGTCCGCCTGCCTAGATATGTGGGATGTAGGATGGAGTGGTGACATAGTTCTCCTGGGACTATGGGCCTTTCAGGTATCTTCAGGAGGCCCAAAGTCACCCATGCAAGTACCAGCAAGTAGATGGGGAACTCGCGTACATGAGTCAGGAGGCTGGCCTTGAGACCGCCAAGGAATGAGCTCTGCTGCTTTATTCTGGTTCAGAGGGCTAATCAGGAGCACAGATGTACAAAAATGTGCATCTCCACATGGGCAGGCGGGTTCTTTACCACTAGCGCTACCTGGGGAGCCCCCACCCCACCCCCAGCAAATTTTGAAGCTGTGCTTATGTGCTTACATCTCCCGAAAGGAGAGAAAGTAATCAGCCTTGGAGGTTACGGTTTTCAGGTACTGTGTAGAGAAGAGCTGGGGTTTGACAGCAGTAGTCATAAATGGGTTAAACAGGCTGGTCATCGCAGACTTACTAGTGGTAGATACCAGCTCAACTAAGGGTCATGGCTTTCGTATCTTGCTTTTACTCTTGACCTCGTGGCTGGGAGTTTTTGTACCTGCAGTTTCTGCAGAGAACTGCCTATAGGGTTTGTGTGGTTTGTGGCAGCTCTTGGAACCCAGTGTCACCATGGAAGCTTCCAGCGAGCCGTGGGGCTTGCCTCTGGCTGCCTTTATGTGACCTACAAGACTTGCGGTGGGCGTCACACCTGGGTTACCAGCTGCACAGGATGTGAGCTACAGCCCAGCATGTTGAAGCTGGAAGTGACCACTGCAACTCTCATGCTAGAACAATACAGGCGGCCCCTCCCATGCATGTGTGTTTACCTGCGTGGGGATGTCCCCTGCAAAGGCACTCAGTGGTTTCCAGGAAGAGGTGCCTATAGCAGGAATAGCTGATCAAAATCTGCATTATCAGCTGAGTCATAGGAGATTGATTATAATAGTTTATAACCTCAGTTGTGCTCAATTCTACCAATATATTGGTCAGGCTGCATGAAAATCCTCCACAGATGGGTAACCATTCCCTGCATACGTGAGAAGGTGGAGAAAGGAATCACTCCCCTGGCCCAGACCTTTTTAAAGAGGAAGGCTCTGTCCCGGAAATGAAATCTTATTCTGCCATCTTCCGGGGGTTAGGAACGTAGCCCCAGGAAATCGACAGCCTCACTTTCTCTGGGTTTTCACCTGTAAAATGGGAGTGACAACGTGGATCTCACAGAGCTCTTGGGGGGTGAAAGGGGGACCATGAACATAGAGCATGTGGCTCATAGCAGGTGCTTCATAAATAAGAGTCCCTCCCCTTTTCCCTAGATAAAGAATTGAGGGGCTTTCTTTGCCAATTTACAGATGGTATCTTGAAGCGGGCAGGTGTGTAGCTCTCGGCCCAGGCATTTTACAGACACATTTGGAAGAGAGGGTTTTGGTTACGATGTTCCTGACAACCTCTGCAAAAAGGAAGCTGCATCAGAGGGTGTTGTCAGGGTCAGGCACGGGGGACTTGAGCGGGGCCTGTAGGAGCCATCTCTGGCTTTCTTTCCCATCACCCCAGTGATTGTCTGGAACACTGGCCCCCGACAGTCTGAGCGCTTGCCTTCCTGGTATCAGGCAGCCTGGGGACAATGACACTTCCCAAAGTGGGCTCCCAGGATCACCATTTTTGAGAGATACTAAGAAATCTCTTATTTCTACTTTTTTCCTTTTTTTGGTGGGGGTGGGGGGTGCTGCATATAGGATCTTAGTTCCCTGACCAGGGGTTGNAGACAGGCCTCACCTGGTCGCTGGCCTCCCCGGTTTGGAGCTGCCCCAGCTCTGCCTGTCACGACTCCTCTGCCACCCGGGGCCCCAACAGCCATCGGGCCCTCCTGCTCTGCCTGAGCCGCCGCCAGAAAGCAGTCTGCCACCCTCCCCACGCTCTGGTGGGTCCACATCACTTAGATGTCACCTGTGACTCCCCAGGGGCCAGAGCCGGGAGACCCTGGCCTGTTCGCCATCTGCTCCATCAGCTGCACCTCATGTGTGCCTACATCCCACATAAACCCCACGGTGCCTGGACCTCCAACCACCCGGGGCGCTACTGGGGGGTCTCCTGGGGTCCCGAGGCAGTATCAGGCAATTCAGGTGAGCCTGAGAAGCTGGAAGTATGTGGTTTGGGGACCTGGAGCCCCTCACTGTGCTGGTTCCCAAGCAAAAGGCCTCAGGCACTCACCCAGTGCAGGGGCTGGGGCAGGTCCCACATCCCTGGCCTCCCAGCCGCCCCCTCTCTGGCATGCCCGCTCTCTGGACCTGGCACTGACCAGTCTCTGTGGTTTTTTTTTCTTGCTCTCTCCCCTCCCCCACCCAGCAGAAAGCGCCTTCAGTCGGCGGGTAGAAGGCAAAGCACAAAACCACTTTGAAGAGACGAATAGCAGTTCCCAGAACTCCAGCGGTGAGTTGGTGAGCGGTGTGCCCCCGGACTGCTGTCCTGGGCTCTGGAGTCTTTGCGATCTGTGCTGGGCTAGGGTATTGGGAGGAGGCAGGGGGCAGGCAGAAGTGGAGGGTCCCTTTCTTCCAGGCACGTCCCTCTAGGTCCCAGGAGCATCTTGGGGACTATGACTCTTCTTTGTCTTTCCATGGAGAGAGAAACTCCCGTCTCCACAGCCTTTGATATATTGCTGTGTTTATAGGGTGAGCGTTGCAGCCACTTTTTCCCCAGGAGAAGCAGAGTGGGTACAGTAGACAGGGCTGTGGCCCAAGAGCCAGCGGCCCCGAGTTCTGGTCCCTGTTTGGACCTGGGACCATCCAAAGGTCCCCTTCCAGCCCTCACCAGCCAAGCAGGTTTGCTTGAGGTTCCTGGTGGTGTCTGGCGCCCCCTGGTGGCTGCCTCTTGCCAGACCCTGACAGAGCCTTAGCACCTTAGAACCGAGCGACCGTAAGACCACTGTCCCAGACAGACCTGGGGCCAGCCTGGCTGAGCCATGAGCTGTCACAATCAGCTTCTGTCCGCAAAAGGCACAGCAGGCTGGTCTGCACAGTGCCAGCCAAGGCAAAGTATGAAAAGGATTCTATTCTGATGCTTCCTTTACACTAAGGTAAGGCATCGCTCCCTTTCTTGCTCAAAGTTTTCACTCCCCAGGTTAGTTATTGGCCTGTGTTCAGCTGAGCACAGGCCCTGCTGAGCCCTGGCTGGGTGTGGACAAGTGATGAAGGCGACTTGACTGTGAGTCAGGGGCTTTATGAAGCACGCAGGAGTCAGGCTTGCGCATGGAGTCTTCCTCACAGTGACCAGAGCTCCAGCTGAGGCTTGACCCCAGCTCCACCACCGACAAGCTGGTGGCTTGGCTCGCCCCTCGTTTCTCCTCTGCTGTAGAGTGGAAATGGCACACACATCCCTGTGGTGGGGGATCATTCAGTGGGGGCCATGCAGAGACACACATCCACATGGTAGGCTGTTTGGGGGGGTGGGGCGGGGGGGTTAAGTAAACCAAGCGGTTCCATGAGTCAGTGCCCGAGGCAGGCAGTGAGGTGTGCCGTGGGAGCCCCGAGAATGTGGACACAGTCCTTTAACTTAGAGGGAACATCAGCTGTTCCAAACTGCTTCATCCTTCTGAAAAACTGTAATGCCTCTTCGAAAGGTGGGCCTTAAAGAGACGGAGTGACTGGTCCAGGCCATGCAGGGATGAGCAGCAGAGCTGGGACCAAAACCCCAGTTTCCTGCAAGCCTTTGCTGTCAGCCGGCCAGGCTATAGCCCTGCCTCTCTTTCCATCAGAATCCATGTTCAGAATTGGGACGCTCCTGCTGGCAGCCACCGTTTATTGAGTGCTTACTGTGTGCCTGGCACCTGTTCAGAGCTGTATGTGTCTTACCTGTTTTCACCCTTGCCACACGGCCAGCGAGGGTCAGTGTTACGGTTCTCCCTGCTTCTCGGATGAGGAGGTTGAGGCTCAGGAGAGATCGATTGTTGCCCCGGGCCCCTAGCTTGTAAGTGGTGAAGCCAGGATCCCCCAGGGTAGTCTGTCTGCCCCATTCTGCTGTCCCCTGCCTGTGAGGCTCACCTGACGATACGGAGAGGCATGGGGCGCTGCCAGCAGACAGATGGCAGGATGGAGACACATGAAGGGAAAGCGCAGCGCTCCCTTGGCTGCCCTGGTGTTTGGTATCAAACGCGTCCACCACGGGTGCCCAGGCCTAGCAGCCGTCCCAGCTCCCTGTCCTGAGACGGGCACGTGGGTGTTTTCTAATGGTGTTCTGTGGGACCCCTGAGTGAGAGCCGGGGGTGTCCTGGAAGGATGGCCCTGCCCAATCTCGCCCTGCCCATGCCCAGTCCCACCCCAGACACCCGCCTCCCCCTTCTCTGAGAGCCCATCTGGCCCACTGCTGCCCAAGACCAGAAATCGTGACAGTCAGCCCCGAGCACCAGAGCTGGAAGAGACTTAGCTAAACTGTTTCTCTTTTGCAGAAACTGCAAGTCCCCTGATTTCCAACCCTTTCCCTCTCCTACAGAGTAAGTGAGGGTCCCGTCGGGGGGCTGGAGAGGGCCAGACAGGGCAGGGAGTGAACTCAGCCCACCACACACTCCGGACCCCTCCCAGGCAGACCCAGCAGCTGGTGGAAGCAGGGGGCGGCCCAGCCCAGGTGGGTGGAGGAGTGTGGACAGCCTTTCTCTGCCACCCCCAGCCCTGCAGAAACAAGGCCTCCCCTTCCTGCCCACGGGGCTGGCCTCACAGCGCCGCTCCCAAGCCCCACCTCCGCCGTCATCCTGCTCTTTTCCTTACTCGTCTTTGCTCTCTTCTCTCCTCCTTCCGCGTCCCCCTGCCGGGCACACAGAGATGAAAAGATAACAGGCCCTGCACATGAGCTCCAGTTTGTACACGCTCGTCATTCCCACTGTCCGGCCCTCTCCCCTCCTCTTCCCCGTCTCATCCCTGCTTCTCTGGCTCTTCACTGTTTCTCTGCTTCTCACCCTTTATCTCGTCCCTTCCCTCCTCTCTGTCCTTCCCTCCATGCCCATCGTCTTGTCTTTGGTTCATTCATACCTTTATTCAGTCGTCCGCTCAGCCGTCTGTGTGCCTCCCCCGGCCGAGAGAGAGAGGTCGGCTGTGGAACCGAGAAGATGCGGTCTCTGCCCTGTGTCGTCCCCAACGCCCAGAACAGTGCCTGGCACACAGTGAACCCTCGATAAATGCCCCGTGATTGCACCCGACGGTCTGTTACCTGCCGTCTTCCTCTCTCCATCGCTCCTTCCTCCCCAGCCTTTCCCTCGCTAGCTAGTGCCAGGGGAGCCCCGAGGGCACCGCCCCCTGTGTGTCTGGGTGCCCAGCTCCAGAGCTGCCCGCTGCCCCGCAGAAAGGTGCTGGGGTTAGTACAGCCCTTCAGACAGCCGCTCTGTTTCTCCCCGCAGAGCCCTACACGTGCGGCGCCTGCGGGATCCAGTTCCAATTCTACAACAACCTGCTGGAGCACATGCAGTCTCATGCAGGTAAGGACCCTGCGGCCCCCCTCCCCTCCCTTCCTCCCAGATCCTGCAAGAGGCAGGGCCAGCCTAGGGCCACGTCCCCAGGAGACAGTCACAGGACCTGGGAGCCCCAGTCAGTCCTTTGTAACCCAGGGTAGTGTGGAGCTGAAGAAGCTTCCGGAAGCTGTGGCTTCTCCCTGGAGCCTGGAGGCCACATAGGTGATGAGCAGGACAGAGACGTGGAGGTGTGTGGTTGGAGGTCCAGGGGAGCAGAGGTGGGGAGGGCAGTGGAGAAGCTCCTGGGATGAACCCCGTCGCTTTCAGGGGAAAACCCTGTCGCATGAAGCAGCTGTCATCAAACCTGAGGCTGCCTCAGTCACTAGGAGGGCTGGTGGAAGCACGGGTTTCTAGGCTCCTCCCTGAACTTCAGACTCGTGGATCTGAGGTGGGACCCGGACTTGCATGATTGGCAGGTCCTCACGCCACACACCCCTGGCTTGTCCAGGGGCCATGCTTTGAGAACCACTGCTACAGAGGTGGAGAATCTGTCTGCAGTGCAGGAGACCTAGGTTCAGTCCCTGGGTCGGAAAGATCCGCTGGAGAAGGAAATGGCAATTCTCTCCAATACTCTGGTCTGAAGAAGTCCATGGACAGAGGAGCCCAGCAGGCTACAGTCCATGGGGTTGCCACGAGTCGGACATGGCTGATCAACTTTTACTTTCACTTCAGTGGCAAAGCTAAGAGTCTGCTGTCTGGACAATCTGTTTATCAGCTGTTTCTCCATCTGCCCAGCTTACGGTATCAGCTCCCTCACTAGACCAGCCAGCCTCCAATTTTAGGTTTTTATCATAGTAGCACTGATTTTTGATCTAGTCAGGGAGACACTGTTCGCCGTGACAGGTCAATCCCAAATTCTCGGTGGTTTGACGTAACCACTTACCATCTCAGCCCTAGCACAGCCTGATGCAGCTGGCCTTCCACGTGGCCACTCAGGGACCCAGACTCCTTCCTTCGTGTGTCTCCATCCTCCTTTGGGTCGCAGAGTCCTTTTTCTCTGACTGGCAGGCAGAGAGGGGGGCACCCTTACTTCTTTACCCTTTAGACCACAAATGACACACAGATGCTTCAGTTCCAGGGGAATTCTGGGAAGCACACCCAGAGCCCTGTCCAGGGGCAGCCCGACACTCCACGGAGGGAAATGGGAATGTGAGGGAAGCAGCTCGCTGACCCCACCACCCCTCCTTCAGGGTAACCCTCTGGAGGCACTGGAGGCGATGTGAGAAAAGCACTTGGTGGTGGTTCAGTATGGGCCAAATAGAAGCTGACCAGGAAAAAGGTACGAGGTAGAGATGCAGTGTTGGTTAAGCTGCTGTTATTTCTCCCGTTACTGTTACTGTTAGCTACTGTCTCTCTCTTAGGGCTTCCCTGAGTGGGAAAGTGGGAAAAGAACCTGCTGGTGGTAAGGAACCCGCCTGCCAGTTCAGGAGACAGAGGAGACGCAAGTTCGATCCCTGGGCTGGGAAGATCCCCTGGAGGAGGGCATGGCAACCCACTCCAGTATTCTTGCCTGGAAAATCCCCGTGGACAGAGGAGCCTAGTGGGCCACAGTCCGTAGGGTTGCAAAGAGTCTGACACGACTTAGCACACACGCTCGTCTCTCTTAGGTTTATAAATCTTTCGTATCATCTTCCAGGCTGAGCCTGACTAGCACAGTGTTACAGGGCTAGAAGGCAATGGCACCCCACTCCAGGACTCTTGCCTGGAAAATCCCATGGACGGAGGAGCCTGGTAGGCTGCAGTCCATGAGGTCGCTAAGAGTTGGACACAACTGAGCAACTTCATTTTCACTTTCATGCATTGGAAAAGGAAATGGCAACGCACTCCAGTGTTCTTGCCTGGAGAGTCCCAGGGACGGGGGAGCCTGGTGGGAGGCCGTCTGTGGGGTCGCACAGAGTCGGACACGACTGAAGCGACTCAGCAGCAGCTGCAGCAGGTGCTCTTTAGACAGGTACTGTTCTGTCAGTGTGACCTCTCTTCATTTGTTCACTTACTCAGCATATATCTGTTGGATACCTGCTATATGGTTCAGTTCAGTTCAGTAGCTCAGTAGTGTCTAACTCTGCGACCCCATGAACCGAAGCACGCCAGGCCTCCCTGTCCGTCACCAACTCCCGGAGTTTACTCAAACTCATGCCCATCAAGTCAGTAATGCCATCCAACCATCTCATCCTCTGTCGTCTGCTTCTCCTCTCGCCTTCAACCTTTCCCAGCCTCAGGGTCTTTTTCAAATAAGTCAGCTCTTCGCATCAGGTGGCCAAAGTATTGGGGTTTCAGCTTCAACATCAGTCCTTCTAATGAATATTCAGGACTGATTTCCTTTAGGATGGGCTGGTTAGATCTCTTTTCAGAGCATCTAGCATCTGCTATGGGCTTCCCTGGTGGCTCAGAGGTTAAAGCATCTGCCTGGAATGCGGGAGACCTGGGTTCGATCCCTGGGTCGGGAAGATCCCCTGGAGAAGGAAATGGCAACCCACTCCAGTACTCTTGCCTGGAGAATCCCATGGAGGGAGGAGCCTGGCAGGCTACAGTCCATGGGGTGCATCTGCTATACACTAGGTACCAATTCATATGATTTTAGGTGGAGAGGGGAGATTATTTATTTCTATTGTACTCATCAAATCGGTGCAAAGCAGAATTGGCTTCCATGACATGTGAGTTCCAGTCCTCTCTAACCCAGGGGTCTCCATACCACGTACCGAGCAGGAAACCTTGTCCTCCTCTCTTGAGACTCCATCTCTAAAAGAAGGGCTCACAGATCTCAGCTGCCCTCTTCACACCAAGGTTCCATCTCAGCATGTCGCTCGCCTCCAGCTTGCCTTTGCCATCAGCCATCCTGCAGCAGGGAGGGCCTTCACAGCATTTAAACTTGACCCTGGGCAACCAGTGGCCACAATTGGAAGGCTGCTGGGGACCCCTGCCTGAGCACAGCACTTGGGTCCCTTGGGCCAGAGACCCCCATGACCCAGCCCCTGCTCACTCTTCCCCTGAGGCCCTCTGCCCCCCTGCCGCCTCTGGAATGTGCTTAGTCGCTCAGTCCTGTCTGACTCTTTGTGACCCTTTGTGTTATAGCCCGCCAGGCTCCTCTGTCCATGAGTGGGCTGCCACTTCGTCCTCCTGGGGATCGGCCCTAATCAGGGATTGAACCTGCGTCTGCTGCACCTCTTCCACTGCCGGCGGATTCTTTACCGCTAAGCCACCTGGGAAGCCCGCCACCTCTGGAAGCTGAGCTCTAATTAGGGAAGAGTCTGGGTGCCAGGGCTTCTCTGACCCTCAGGCAGTTGGGCGGAGGCCATTAACATGCAAATCAAGGATGCGCTTGTGGGGCCCCGCCTCCCCCAGGCATCCCAACGTGTTTTCCCCAGAAGAGCTTTGGGCTGCTTTGTTCTGGTTCAGTGCCAGCAGAGAATGCCTCGCCAGCAATCCAGTGCAAAGCCAGGCTGAAGCCCAGCCAGGCTGAGTCGGGATTAAAGGATTGACTCCATAGAGAGAAATTAAGCATCATGATCTGCGCAGTTCACAGTGCTGCTGATAAGGGGGATCAACCTCGAATAACACCAATCTCATTAAGAGGCTGCTGAATGGCATCGAGTAATTCCCGCTAATAAACTTCCTTTCTGTGTGGTAGGAAAACCTGCCTGGTCCCTGGTGACAGTTTAGGAGCAGAGTTTGGCAGCAGTGATACTGAAGGTAGCTAACACTTAGTGAGCAATTACTGTGTTTCGGGCCTGGTTATAGCATCAAGGCTCCTCAGGAAGCTGGCTAGCATTATCATCCCCATTATACAGATGAGGAGACTGAGGCTCAGAGAACGTAATCGCTGGCCCAGAGTTGACTCATTAATATCTAACATCATTTGAGTTCTTACATATTAGCTCGTTTGATCTTCAGAAGTCCCTCTGAGTTAAGTGTTCCAGTTAGCTCTCCTTTATAGAAGATGGAAGCACATATTGAGGGCAGAAAAATGTCAATTAAAAAATATTTATCAGGGACTTGCCTAGTGGCCCAGTGGTTAAGAATCCATACTTCCACTTCTGGGGATGCAGGTTTGATCCCTGATTTGGGAACTAAGATCGCCCATGCTGTTCAGCACTGCAAAAAAAAAAAGCACAATTTATCAATAAGAAAATTGTTAGCCCTGTCCAAAAGTTAATGATTTAAATAATGATACAATATTTAATAAGCATAAGCTATTCCCATAATGTTTTGCCTCCAGAATGCAATAGGTCATTCCCTCAACTGCTATCAGTAGGGGAGATGCTCTCATTTTTAAAATTTTTCCAACTTGTAGTGCTGTATTGCTTGTTTGTGTTTAGAAGTGAGCATTATGCAGTTTATTTTAGTATGCTATTTCTATGTTGTTTATTTTTTTTGTTCTTTACATAGAATATGTGAATTATAAAACAAAATGACTAACTTGCCCAAGGTTCTGCAACCGCTGAATCAGACTATGATTCTGACCCTCTCATGAACACAACAGCCAGGTGCCCTCTTCAGCAGGGTGGTTGGGGTGGAGGATTAGGGATGGGGGAAGCCTCTCAGAGGTCATCCCTTCTAGCCTCTTTTCAGCTAAGTGTGGCCTGGGGACTTTCGTAGGAGGCAAATATATTGGCACCTCAGGGTGGCAGGATGTGGGAATGGCCACAGTGAACTTCTGGTCCCTTTGAGGGATTACCTAATCACCTTTCTGGGTGTCAGTCTTCTCATCTGTAAAGTGGGTTCATCACCATTCTCCACAGCCTGGGTGACGGTTCTGGAGATGATGCATGTAAAATGCTGAGGACTATGGCACATTCTAAAATAAGACCAAATAATACAAGCTTTTCCTTTTCCATCCTCTGCTGGAAACAACTGCTTTCTCCTTCTGGCAACTGGTCCCTCCCTGGGAGACATTCTTTATTCCAGCTTTGCATCCAGTCCTTTGCAGACATGTGTATCTGTTGTGTGTGAACATGTGTATCTGTGATACATGGGAATGTGAAAGTGAAGTCACTCAGTCATGTCTGACTCTTAGTGACCCCATGGACTGCAGCCTACCAGGCTCCTCCGTCCATGGGATTTGCCAGGCAAGAGTACTGGAGTGGGTTGCTATTTCCTTCTCCAGGGGATCTTATAGCCACACTGAATAAACCTTGTTTCCAGCTCAAGCTATAAATCAGACCATTCACAGAGCATTTACTGAGTGCCTCACCCATTCAGCAGCATTATCTATGAGATAAGGAGAAAAAAGGTTTTTATTAATCAACCAAGGCAATGGCACCCCACTCCAGTACTCTTGCCTGGAAAATCCCGTGGATGGAGGAGCCTGGTTGGGCTGCAGTCCATGGGGTCGCTAAAAGTTGCACACGACTGAGCAACTTCACTTTCACTTTTCACTTTCATGCATTGGAGAAGGAAATGGCAACCCACTCCAGTGTTCTTGCCTGGAGAATCCTGGGGATGGGGGAGCCTGGTGGGCTGTTGTCTCTGGGGTCGCACAGAGTCAGACAACTGAAGCAACTTAGCAGCGGCAGCAGCAGACATCGTTACCAAATTTGAGGTTGAGTAATACAGGCTTTCCTGGTGGCTCAGAGAGTAAAGTGTCTGCCTGCAGTGCAGGAGACCTGGGTTTGATCCCTCAGTTGGGAAGATCCCCTGGAGAAGGAAGTGGTAACCCAGTCAAGTACTCTTGCCTGGAGAATCCCAAGAACGGAGGATCCTGGTGGGCTACAGTCCATGGGGTCTCAAAGAGTCGGACACGACTGAGTGACTTCACTTTCACTTTCAATCCCGATTCCAAGACTTGCAGAAAGGCAGAGAATGAGGAAACCACCCTGCAACCATAATCTCACTATTCAAAGCTAACCACTGTTTCTCGTTTAATGGTTTCTTTTCAGTCTATTTAAAAATCAGATTTATTTATAATTTACATAAATAAGATCACCAATTTTAAGAGTTCTGATGATAGGTTTTAATGAACGTATAGTCATTTAACCGCCATCATAAGCAGAATATATAATGTGACCACTGACCCACAGAGTTCCCTTTGCAGCAGGTCCCTTTCCCAGACCCCCCGCTGGCACACCGTTTGCTTGCTTTTGTTAAAGTTTCAGGAATTTTGTGTGCATGCGTTCAATCAGATTGATTATATTCTTTGCAGCCAAAGATGGAGAAGCTCTATACAGTCAGCAAAAATAAGACCAGGAGCTGACTGTGGCTCAGATCATGAACTCCTTATTGCCAAATTCAGACTCAAATTGAAGAAAGTAGGGAAAACCATTAGACCATGCAGGTATGACCTAAATCAAATCCCTTATGATTATACAGTGGAAGTGAGAAATAGATTTAAGGGTCTAGATCTGATAGATAGAATGCCTGATGAACTATGGAATGAGGTTTGTGACATTGTACAGGAGATAGGGATCAAGACCATCCCCATGGAAAAGAAATGCAAAAAAGCAAAATGGCTGTCTGGGGAGGCCTTACAAATAGCTGTGAAAAGAAGAGAGGTGAAAAGCGAAGGAGAAAAGGAAACATATAAGCATCTGAATGCAGAGTTCCAAAGAATAGCAAGAAGAGATAAGAAAGCCTTCTTCAGCAATCAATGCAAAGAAATAGAGGAAAACAACAGAATGGGAAAGANAAGGAGCTAAAAAGCCTCTTGATGAAAGTGAAAGAGGAGAGTGGAAAAGTTGGCTTAAAGCTCAACATTCAGAAAACAAAGATCATGGCATCCGGTCCCATCACTTCATGGGTAATAGATGGGGAAACAGTAGAAACAGTGTCAGACTTTATTTTGGGGGGCTTCAAAATCACTGCAGATGGTGATTGCAGCCATGAAATTAAAAGACAAAAGCAGAGACATTACTTTGCTGACTAAGGTCCGTCTAGTCAAGGCTATGGTTTTTCCAGTGGTCATGTATGGATGTGAGAGTTGGACTGTGAAGAAAGCTGAATACTGAAGAATTGATGCTTTTGAACTGTGGTGTTGGAGAAGACTCTTGAGAGTCCCTTGGACTGCAAGGAGATCCAACCAGTCCATTCTGAAGGAGATCAGCCCTGGGATTTCTTTGGAAGGAATGATGCTAAAGCTGAAACTCCAGTACTTTGGCCACCTCATGTGAAGAGTTGACTCATTGGAAAAGACTCTGATGCTGGGAGGGATTGGGGGCAGGAGNCAGGATGAGATGGCTGGATGGTATCACTGACTCGATGGACGTGGGTCTGAGTGAACTCCGGGAGATGGTGATGGACAGGGAGGCCTGGCGTGCTGCGATTCATGGGGTCGCAAAGAGTCAGACACGACTGAGCGACTGAACTGAACTGCATTCATTGTTGCTTAAGTCGTGTCCGACTCTGTTGAACCCTATGGACTGTATAGCCTGCCAGGCTCCTCTGTCCATGGGGTTCTCCAAGCAAGAATACTGGAGTGGATTGCCATTTCCTCTTCCAGGGTAATCTTCCTGACCCAGGGATCGAACCCGTGTCTCCTGAGTCTTCTGCATTGGCAGACAGGTTCTTTACCACTAGTGCCATTTGGGAAGCCTGCAATTTTGTATAAATAGATTATATATTTAGTCTCTTGTGTCTGACTGCTTTCACTTAGCATACTTTTGAGACTCATTTATATTCTGTGATACTAGTCTTTTAATTTCTGACTAGTATTTATTGTCTGGATATACCACAGTTTGTTTACCTGTTCCCAGGCTTCCCTGGTAGCTCAGAGGTTAAAGTATCTGCCTACAATGTGGGAGACCTGAGTTTGATGCCTAAGTCGGGAAGATCCCCTGGAGAAGAAAATGGCAACCCACTCCAGTATTCTTGCCTGGAGAATCCCATGGATGGAGGACCCTGGTGGGCTACAGTCCACGGGGTCAAAAGAGTCAGACACAACTGAGCGACTTCACTTCACTTCGCTTCCCCCAACTGATGGACTTTTACGCTGTCTCCAGTTTGGAGCTATTATGAATAAAGCTGCTGTGAGTGTCCAAGTGCAAGTCCCTATGTAGACGTGTTTTTAACTACTGCGTAGATACCTAACAGTGGAAATTCTGGGTCATACAGTCAGTCTGCAGTTAACCTTTTGAAGAGCTGCCCCTGTTTACTAAAGTGTCTGCACCATTTTCACATTCGCACCAACAGTGTATGAGGGGTCCAACTTCTCCACATCCTTGATAACGCTTGTTATTATCTGACTGGTTATAGCCATTCTAATGCATTAAGTCAGAGTTCCCCAACCTCTAGCGTCTAATGCCTGGTGATCTGAGGTGGAACTGATGTATATAATAATAATAATAGAAATAAAGTGCACAGTGAATGCAATGTGCTTGAATCATCCTGAAACCATGCCCCCACCCCAGTCCATGGAAAAATTGTCTTCTATGAAACTGATCCCTGGTGCCAAAAAGGTCAGGGACTGCTACATTAAGTGAGAGGTTTCCCCAGTGACTCAATGGTAAAGAATCTGCCTGCAGTGCAGGAGCCAAAGGAGATGTGGGTTCAATCCCTGGGTCGAGAACATCCCCGGAGGAGGGCATGGCAACCCATTCCAGTATTCTTGCCTGGAGAATCCTGTAGACAGGGGATCCTGGCAGGCTACAATCCATAGGGTCACAAAGAGTCAGACATGACTGAAGCGACTTAACACACACACATTAACTGATATCTCATTGTTATTTTAATCTGTGTATTATTGTTGTTATTCAGTCACTCAGTCGTGTCTGACTCTTTGCAACTCTGTGGACTGCAACAAACCAGGCTTCCCTGGCATTCACCATCTCCCAGAGCTTGTTCAAACTCACGTGCATTGAGTCGGTGATGCCATCCAACCATCTCATCCTCTGTCGTCTTCTCCTCCTCCTGTCTTCAATCTTTCCCAGCACTGGGGTCTTTTCTAATGAGTAGGCTCTTCACATTAGGTGGCCAGAGTATTGGAGCTTCTAATGAACTGAAGCTTCCACTTTCATTCTAGTCCTTCCGATGAATATTCTGGATTGCTTTTCTTTAGGATTGGCTAGTTTGAGCTCCTTGCAGTCCAGGGGACTCTCAAGAGTCTTCTCTAACACCACAGTTCAAAAGCACCAATTCTTTGTTGCTCAACCTTCTTCATGGTCCCACTCTCACATCCATACATGAGTACTGGAAAAATTATAGCTTTGATTATAGGGATCTTTGATGGTAAAGTAATTTCTTCACTTTTTAATATGCTGTCTAGGTTTGTCATAGCTTTTCTTCCGAGGAGCAAGCATCCTTTAATTTCATGGCTGCAGTTACCATCTGCAGTGATTTTGGAGCCCAAGAAAATAAAGTCTGTCACTGGTTCCATTGTTTCCCCATCTATTTGCCTTGAAGTCATGGGACTAGATGCCATGATTTTAGTTTTTTGAATGTTGAGTTTTAAGCCAGCTTTTTCACTCTCCTCTTTTACCTTCATGAAGAGGCTCTTTAGTTGCTCTTCGCTTTCTGCCATAGGGTGATATCATCTGCATATCTGAGGTTATTGATATTTCTCCCTGCAATCTTGATTCCAGTTTGTGCTTCATCCAGCCCAGCATTTCACATACCATATTCTGCATATAAGTTAAATAAGCAGGGTGACAGTATACAGACTTGGTGTATTCCTTTCCCAATTTGGAACCAGTCCATTGTTTCATATCCAGTTCTAATTGTTGGCTTCTTGACCTGCATACAGGTTTCTCAGGAGGCAGGTAAGGTGGTCTGGTATTCCCATCTGTTTAAGAATTTTCCAGTTTGTTGTGATTCACACAGTTAAAAGCTTTAGCATAGTCAGTGAAGCAGAAGTAGATGTTTTTGGGAATTCTCTTTCTTTTTCTGTGATCCAACAGATGTTGGCGATTCGATCTCCAGTTCCTAGCTTGGAGAATTTTGAGTATTACTTCACTAGTGCGTGAGATGAGTGCAACTGTGCAATAGTTTGAACATTCTTTGGCATGGCCTTTCTTTGAGATTGGAATGAAAACTGACCTTTTCCAGTCCTGTGGCCACTTCTGAGATTTCCAAATATGCTGGCATATAGAGTGCGACAGTTTAACAGCATCATGTTTTAGGATTTGAAATAGCTCAGCTGGAATTCCATCACCTCCACTAGTTCTGTTTGTAGTGATGCTTCCTAAGGCCCACTTGACTTCGCACTCTAAGACATCTGGCTCTAGGTCAGTGATCACACCATCTTGGTTATCTGGATCATGAAGAAGATCTTTTTTGTATAGTTCTTCTGTGTATTCTTGCCACCTCTTCTTGGTATCTTCTGCTTCTGTTAGGTCCATACCGTTTGTCCTTTATTGAGCCCATCTTTGCATGAAATGTTCCCTTGGTATCTCTAATTTTCTTGAAGAGATCTCTAGTCTTTCCCATTCTGTTGTTTTCCTCTATTTCTTGGCATTGATCGCTGAAGAAGGCTTTCTTACCTCTCCTTGCTATTCTCTGGAACTCTGCATTCAGATGGGTGTATCTTTCCTTTTCTGTGTATTCCTGATGACAAATGATGTTTAACAATTTTTTATGTGCTTATTGGCCATTTAAGTATCTCCTTTGGAGAAATGTTGGTTCAAATCCTTTGCCCATTTTTTAATTGGGTGTTTTGGGGTTTTTTTTATTACTGAGTTGTAAGAGATCATTTTATCTCTGTAGAGACATGAGTCCTCTATAGATAGATGATTTACAAATATCTTCTCCCATTCTGGAGGTTGTCTTTTCACTTTCTTGATGCTGTCCTTTGAAGCACAAAAATTTCTGATGAAGACTTTTTTTCATTGTTTGTGCTTTTGATGTCGTGTGTAAGAAATCATTGCCTGATCGAGGGTCACAAAGACTTAACTCCTGTTTTCTTCTGTAAGAGTTTTCTAGTTTTGGCTTAGATTTAGGCCCATATTCCATTTTGTGTTAATTTTTGTATGTGGTGTGAGGTAGGGGTCAAACGTCATTCTTTTGCATGTGGGTATCCAGTTTTCCCAGCTCAGTTTTTTGAAAAGACTATTCATTTCCCTGTTGCATTGTCCTGGCACCCTTGCTGGAAATCAGTTGACTGAAAATTTGAGTTTATTTTTGGATTCTAAATTCTGTTTCATTGGTCTGTATGTCTATTTTTGTGCCAGTACCACACTGTCTGGATTACCATGCCTTTATAATAGCTTTGAAATCAGGAAGTCTAAACCCTCCAGCTTTGTTCATTTTCAAGAGTGCTTGGCTCTTCTACATAAACTTTAGGATCAACTTGTCAATATCTGCAAAAAAAGATAGCAGGACTTTTGATAGGGATTGGGTTGAATCTGGATCAATTTAGGGAATATTGCCATTTTAACAATATTGTCTTCTAATCTATGAAAATAGAATGCCTTTTCATTTATTTAAGCCTTCTTTGAATTTTTCAAACATATTTTTAGTTTTAAGTGTACAATCTTATTTTATAATTTATTCCTAAATATTTTACTCTTTT
>SJYQ01050706.1:393812-436352 GCA_006410935.1 Redunca redunca
ATACATATCTATTTTTTTAGATTCTTTTCCCTTATAGGTTATTATAAAATATTAAATATAATTACCTGTGTTATACAGTGGGTCCTTGTATATTCGTGTGTATATGTTAATCTCAAATTCATAATGATATCTTCTTTATCCATTCATCTAGGGCAGCCCTTAGAGTTTTAGATTGACATTCTCCTTTAACTTTGTTCTGTTGCCTGCTGGGTCTGTTGTTATTCTTATTTTTGTTCACTTGTACTTAACTTTTCCTCTTCTCTGGCTGTTCCTGTCATTGGTTTACAACAATTTTATTATGATAGTGTGCCTTGGTGGTGTTTTCTTTGCATTAGTTGAGCTTTTAGAACTTGATTTTATGGTTTTCATCTGGAAAAATTCTGGCCATTTCTTCAAATATTTTTTCTGCTTCACCCCCTTTTTCTGGGACTCCAATTATATGTGTGTTAAACTGCTTAATATTGTCCATACTCCATTTATTTATTTACAGCCTTTTACCCGGTCTGGTTTTCATTGTATATATATTTTTTTGATCTGTCTCCAACTTCACTGATTTTTTTTCTTCTGTGGCATCTAATTAGTTTTTATCCCATACAGTGTATTTTTCCTGTACCACTTATTTTTATATTCAGAAGTTCCATTTGAGTGTAGTTTAGTTGGCTCTTTTTTACATCTCCCATTTCTCTCCTTATGCAATTCATGTTTCCCTTCATATCTTGAGCATATTTATGATGTTTACAACTGCTATTGTAAGATTCTTATTGGCTAAATATATCATCTCTATCCTTCCTAGGTCTGTTTCTATTGATTAGGTTTTGGGTTTTTTGTTTTTCTGGTTATAGGTCATATTTGCCTACTATTTTGAATGTCTGGTACTGATTAGATGAATGACATTGTGAATTTCATATTGTTAGGTGCTAGTTTTTATTTTTTTAGAGACTATTAAACTTGGCTTACAGTTTGTTAACTGGAATCACTTTAATACATTTGAGGCTTGTTCTTAAAATGTATTAGGGCAGGGCTAGGGCAGCACTTAATCCATGGCTAATTTAGCTGCATAATAAAGGGACTGTCCAGGGCTTCTCAGGTGGCACTAATGGTAAAGAAGCCGCCTGCTGATGCAGGGGGCACAAGAGACATGGGTTCAGTCCCTGGGTTAGGAAGATCCCCTGGAGGAGGGCATGGCAACACACTCCAGTATTCTTGCCTGGAAAATTCTATGGACAGAGGAGCTGACTGAAGTGACGTAGCATATACGCACGCATACAAGGGGACTGTCCAATTTCTCGTGCATTGAGGTTGGTCTCTCCATTCTGGTTGAGGGAACACAGGTGACTTCCCCAGTGGGGTAGCCCTAGGAATTATCATCCTACTGCATTTGAATGATTCCTCCCCCATTCCTGTGGAATTCGGTCATATGTATTGGGCTTCCCAGGTGGCTCAGTGGTAAAGAATTCCCCTGTCAGTGCAGGAGATGCAGGTTTGATGCCTGGTCAGGAAGATCCCCTGGAGAAGGAAATTGCAACCCACTCCAGTATTCTTGCCGGGGAAATCCCATGGACAGAAAAGCTTGGCAGGCTACAGTCCACGGGGTCGCAAAAGAGTCAGACACAACTTAGCGTCTAAACAGCAATAGGCAGATTTGTTTCATCAGAGTCTCCAGGGAACCCCCTAGAATCTCCAGAGCCCTCTCTTTCTGACACTTCCTCTGCCTTAGTACTTTTCCCTGTAAATTCTAGCTGTCTCTGCCTGAATTTTGATCTCTGTCTCTTAAAGGTGACCACTGTGCTTGTTCAATTCCCTGCCTCCAGGCAATAAGCAGGGCAGTCAGAGAGCTCACCACATTTGCTTCTTTTTCTGGGCTCACACCCCGGGTTGCCTGTTTGAAAGCAGTTGTATCATGATCAGTAGTTGTTTGAAACTGGAGAGCAGTTCCAATGGTAGGGCATCCTTAATGGGCAGAAGTGAAAGTCCCCTCCCCATAGATTTTGATGCATAAATCTGTTCATTCTTTGACTTGTGAGTTTAAAGTACATATCTCTAAAAATACATATGAAATTCTGATTAGAGTGTGCTTTTCGTTATCTTGTGCATTTTCACATGTTTCTCCAGGGTACACAGCCACCTTTCTAGTGGCTGCAAAATATTCCTTGAATGCCCATCCCAGAGTCTTCTAGCTGGCTGACTGTGAATATGTAGAAGTTGAAGAAGTCTCTTTTCTAGGTATGAAAATTCTGGCCTTGACCTCTAAGGTCTGATGCCTTAAATTGAGAAGAAAGGAAGAACAATGTCTGGTAATGCTGACCAGAGGCCACTGGCCCACTGATAGCCTCAGGGTGTGAATTCTACCTGTCAGATGATGTCTCAAGGAAGTACACCGACAACAACAATAAAAGAGCACAGAAAAACAATATTAGAATATTGGGCAAATAGGTTCGTAGCAGAAGAGTCATACTGGAAATGGCACAGCCCTGAAGCTCAGGACCTAGGGTGTAGTTAACAGTTGGTAAAGTATGGTGCAGTAAAAGATGGTGTGGTCATTTCTGATGGCAAATATGTAACTCACTTAATTTCTACTTAGAAACGGTTCTACAAAAGTGTCAAGAAGTGACCGTGCATAGAAGAGTATGGCGTGTGCCCATTGCTTAAAACTGAATACCAATGTAAATGAACAGGTTAACAAAAATTAGGGGAATTCATGGAGGACGCACGCAGGCACCAAAGGACCTGGGCTGCCCGTCCCAGCTGTGCTGCTGGCTTTCTGTATGATCCTGAGCAAATCCTTTCCTACGTGTGCTCTTTAGTTTCACCTTCTGCATGTAATGAGGGGGTTGCGAATGATATACTTTATGTCATATAGGGCTTTGCTTTTGCTGTGTTCATCTAATTAAGTTTCTAGTAAATACACTAAAAAGACAAAAAGACACACTTCAAAGAAGCAAGAGTGTGAGATGCTTTCTGCCTCTTGGGGTGTAATGGGCACCCCTTCCCCAGTCTCAGAACTTTGTGCTTGTGGGTGTTGGGGAGCCTCCCATCCAAACTCAGAACATACTGCTTCCCATTCCCCGAGTGCTTACTCCATGCTGGGCACTGAGCCCGCTGCTCTTTCCCTATATTATCTCTTGTCAGTTCTTCCAGCAATTGTGGGGTTAGCTTCATTCTTGCAAGTGTTGAAAATGATGCTTTGCAGGCATCAGATAGTTTTCTGAGGAGCCGGGGTTTGAACCCAGGCCCGAGTCCCAAAGACCAGTCTCGCCTTCACTTGCATGCTCTAATTCTCTCCTTGTTAGCTGACAGGCCTCTGGCGCTTCAGGGAAATACACTGTCCCCTTTGTGCCCACAGCGGACAATGAAAACAACATCGCCTCCAACCAGTCCCGATCGCCCCCCGCTGTCGTGGAGGAGAAGTGGAAGCCCCAAGCCCAGAGGAACAGCGCCAACAACAGTAGGTCTTTCCCAGGCAGACGCCGGGGACGGGTGGAAGTCTGCTCCAGCCCCTCCCCCTGCTTGTTCCCCTCTGCCCCCCTCCACACCCCTGTACCTTCCATGGTGATGCGAGACCATGCATAACGGTTTACCAAGCACTTTCACACCTGAGACCTAGTTGATGGGAATTCTGACCTCACGGGATGGACAGAGGAGGCCTGGGGAGACCTGATCTCTTTTGTGATCAGAGAACACAAATTCATGACAGAATCAGAATTAGAATCCACTCCCCACAATTCCTCTGGTCTGCTTTTTCCTGACACTGTGGCCTCAGGTATCTTATTCACTAACGCCTTCTGTATCAGGCTGTTTCTGTTTTGAGGAACAGGTTAGACTAGTTAGCTTCAGAGGTCGAGGTGAATGCCACATGCAGTAAATATTTGCACACATACCACTACCCTCTGTTCCCGTGCCCAGGGCAGGCATTACTAGTCAATCACAGAACTTCATTCCCAGGAGACTGTCACATGTTAAAGACTTGCCAGGACCATCAGTTTGCACACAAGATGAAATCACTTCATAATTCCTAATACTAGATGCTTGAGTATTAGGCTGCTGCCAGACCAAGGAGCCTTTTATGCCAGGATTAATCACCCCTCTCTTTGTGTCCCTCCCCAACCCACCAGCCACGACCAGTGGTTTGACACCCAACAGCATGATCCCCGAGAAGGAGCGGCAGAACATCGCAGAGCGGCTGCTGCGGGTCATGTGTGCTGACCTGGGTGCTCTGAGCGTGGTAAGCGGGAAGGAGTTCCTGAAGCTGGCCCAGACGCTGGTGGACAGCGGCGCCCGCTACGGGGCCTTCTCGGTCACCGAGATCCTGGGCAACTTCAATACGCTGGCGCTGAAGCACCTGCCACGCATGTACAACCAGGTGAAGGTGAAGGTCACGTGTGCCTTGGGCAGCAACGCCTGCCTGGGCATCGGCGTGACCTGCCACTCGCAGAGCGTCGGCCCCGACTCCTGCTACATCCTCACGGCCTACCAGGCCGAGGGCAACCACATCAAGAGCTACGTGCTGGGTGTGAAGGGCGCGGACATTCGCGACAGCGGCGACCTGGTGCACCACTGGGTGCAGAACGTGCTCTCGGAGTTCGTGATGTCGGAGATCAGGACAGTGTACGTGACGGACTGCCGGGTGAGCGCGTCTGCCTTCTCCAAGGCTGGCATGTGCCTGCGCTGCTCAGCCTGTGCCTTGAACTCGGTGGTGCAGAGCGTGCTGAGCAAGCGGACGCTGCAGGCCCGCAGCATGCACGAGGTCATCGAGCTGCTCAACGTGTGCGAGGACCTGGCGGGTTCCACCGGCCTCGCCAAGGAGACCTTCGGCTCGCTGGAGGAGACCTCGCCGCCGCCCTGCTGGAACTCGGTCACGGACTCGCTGCTGCTGGTACACGAGCGCTACGAGCAGATCTGCGAGTTCTACAGCCGGGCCAAGAAGATGAACCTCATCCAGAGCCTCAACAAGCACCTGCTCAGCAACCTGGCGGCCATCCTGACGCCGGTGAAGCAGGCGGTCATCGAGCTGAGCAACGAGAGCCAGCCCACCCTGCAGCTGGTGCTCCCCACCTACGTCAGGCTGGAGAAGCTGTTCACGGCCAAGGCCAACGATGCGGGCACCGTGAGCAAGCTGTGCCACCTCTTCCTGGAGGCGCTCAAGGAGAACTTCAAGGTGCACCCAGCGCACAAGGTGGCCATGATCCTGGACCCGCAGCAGAAGCTGCGGCCCGTCCCCCCCTACCAGCACGAGGAGATCATCGGCAAGGTGTGCGAGCTCATCAACGAGGTCAAGGAGTCATGGACTGAAGAGGCCGACTTCGAGCCCGCAGCCAAAAAGCCCCGCTCTGCCCCCGGAGAAAACCCTGCCACCCAGGAGGACGACCGGCTTGGGAAGAACGAAGTGTACGATTACCTGCAGGAGCCCCTCTTCCAGGCCACCCCCGATCTCTTCCAGTACTGGTCGTGCGTGACCCAAAAGCACACGAAACTCGCCAAGCTCGCCTTCTGGCTCCTTGCGGTGCCGGCTGTGGGGGCCAGGAGCGGGTGTGTAAATATGTGTGAACAAGCACTTCTCATCAAAAGGAGGCGACTGCTCAGTCCAGAAGATATGAACAAACTCATGTTTCTGAAATCCAACATGCTTTAAGACTTCCAGATTGAAAAAAAAAAATGAAAGAGAGAAAAGAGAACGTTCAAAGAAGAAGGAAAATAACCCACACAACACTGTCGCAAACAAAGAAAAGGAATTTAAGTTCTAAACACTGTGGACCTCATTATAAATGCCCCCTGGAAACTTAAGTGCTTTTTTTCAGTGTGTGTGTGCATGTGTGTACACGGGCATCTCTGTGCTTGTCTGCGTGGCTGCCGAAGTGTTGCACATGCGTGCACACACACACTCCCCTGGTGCATGCATGCATGCCCCCTTGTGGGCGTGTGTGCATTAAACTGGGCGTGTCAGGAAAGCTGAGTGTTTGGGAAAGAGGGAAGACGCTTCACTTCCTTTTCTCAGTGAGGGGGCTTTAAAAGACTCCATTTTCAGGTGTGCAGATTGTACAAACTGATGTTGTGAAATGTTCAGGCAGCTGAGATCTGAAGTGACTTGACGCTCTCTGTCCTTTGCCCTGTGGTCCCCCTACTGCCCGCCACTCCCCGCCCCCAGTCTTCCTGACCCTATCACGCCCCACTCCTCCCCAGCTGCCCTGCCATGGATTCTCCAAACTGCATCAGATGGACAGCTTCTGCACTGGACTTTGTTCTCGTTCACCTTCAGGGCATTGAGCTGCTGCCTTTACGATACCCCTGGGTGTCAGGGGGCAGCCGCCTTAGAAACACACCTATCTATCTCCCCAAATCAGGAAAGGAGACTTTTAAGAATATAAAGCTGACCTTTTGCTTTTTAATATAAGAGAGAAAAAAAGACATTTTCAAAGAAGTATAAGAAAACTGTCTCCACTCCTTAATAATTCTTTTCCTAACATTTTAGCAGTTTTTGCCTTTTTTTTCAAATTTGATTTAGACTCTGCTAGGAGGCACTGAATGTCTATAACTTATATTTTGGAGGGTTTTTTTGTGTTTTTTTTTTGATTGCCCTTTTTGTTCCTCAAGGCACACTGTAAACTAGCTCATCTCAGTGGTGTATTCAGTATCCTGAGGTTTTTATCAACCTTCCCTGTACGGTCCAGTTTTCCTGTATTTGAAACAGCCAAGACCGTGAACTTGGCTGTGCTGTGTGGAGACCAGGAGAGGTATTGGAGTCACAGGTCTCGCAGACGTGGGATTTGGTGGAAGCCACAGAGAAACGTGGCTTAGGAGTGCTGACTGTAAGTGGAAGACCGCCCTCCTGGCTCGCTGCGTCTGGTACTGCGAATGTCTGATTTCTGTACCCAGAGTGCATTACACTACTTGCCGCGTCACTGACCCTTCCGGCTCAGCAGGGAACCCTGAGTTGATCCATGTTCACATCCATCACACCTCAGACCCACAACCCCTTCTTCCTCCCCAGGACCCCAGAGATTCCAGGGTTTCCACTGCCCACGGCCCTGGGGGTCCCCCACATGAGCCTCAGCCCTCCTTCTAGGACGGTAGTTGAGCATGGTGCCTTGCGGGCCCAGTGACGGATGTTTGAGGGTGGAATGGCATTAGGCCACATTCAACTTGATGCTGTGAAAGATGGTTTTAGGCTTTTCTTCCTCTGTGAGCGGTTTAGGTTCCACACACTTAGCCTAAATGCCAACAGAGTGACCCTTTCCCCTCTCAAGAGGTGGTTTTGTCAGGACCAGTGCTCAGCTTCCCACCCCACCTCTCAGTGAATATATACTGGTGGTCCAGTATCCCCTCGGTGCCCACCATCGCGGGGGGAGCCATTTGCAAAGGCACATTCTACCATCCTGGGGCGCTGACCAAGTCCACCACATCCCCCCTTAGTAATAAAACATTGTTCAACTGCGAGATACCTCGATTTCAAAAAGCACTGTACAACAGCCCTCTCCCCACTCCCTGGTCCATGGCAGTAACGTTGGGGAAGTGGTTAATTAAAAACTCAAGGCTTAGGATCATGGATCAGAACACTGTCCCAGGTGCCAAGCCTGCTCAGTTTGCCTCATGAGAACTAACCCTCCACATCTCGGACATACTGAAATGTATCCCAGAGGGTCGTTTCCACGTTCACTGCAGCAAGCCATGGTCTCAGGAACCACCATGCCGTTTCCTCTCCCAGAGAAGTTCTGGGCATTTACTCTACATTTCCAAGGGGTGTCACACCATCAGAAGAACCTCTTATCTGCACTGGACAGTCACCTCGTGTCACGTGCTATAGTATATGGGAGCACTGACAGGCTATTTGATGAGACTTTGCGAGATCTTCCAGAAGGTGGCTGCAGGCTTGCTGATGGAGGAGATGCCTACAACCAAAGGCCTCCAGCCTTGCTGCCGGGGAGACCTGGCACTCTGAGCCACACAGGAGGGTGGAAGCTGCCTGTGTTGTGTAGCTGGTGGGAGTCAAGCCTCAGAGCCCCTCCTTTCTCTCCTTTTGAGCAGGGAGCTGGGCTGGTCTTGCCTCATTTTAGGGGCCACTCCGCAAATCGGCATTTCACTGTCTTGCAAAGCCGTCAGGACCAAGCCCAAGTATCAGCGTCCTTCTTGGAACTCGGGGATGTCTGCCCTCCAGCATGAAATTTTGAGGAAGTCTTACTAAAATCCAGGTATCTAGTTACACATGTCACCTCCTGTTCTGTCCCTCCTTTCCACCTCAGTTCGATCCTTAGGGCTTGGCTTGCTCTGCAGAGAAGATGTGAGTGCCACTTGGTTTCTGAAGGCTGTCTCCTGGGACTGCCTCATCCAGATAACGGGCATAAGGTCACAGATAGTCATTTCTCTCTTCCAGTCTTTCGTCCTTCAGACACTCTTGTTGCCAATAGGAAGGGCTGTACCAAGGTGCCCCCACTCCGTCTGCCTTCTCAAGCAGGCAGCTCGCCTACTGCGGATCCCCTTGCAGTGAATAGCTTAATAAAACCCAAAGATCTCACAGGCCCAGCCACTGGCCCCTCGTCTCCAGCAATATCCACCCTATCCAAATTCTAGCTCAGCCAAAGGATTGAGGTCGGCTCTTCCAGCTCATCTCCTGGCGCCTGCCCTGACATGGACCTTCAGAAAGTTTCTGTCTTCTGCCTCCCAGTTCTGTGGCCGCTGACCGCTATGGGACTCTGCAGCTCAAGGCGGTCGATTGCCTGCTGACTTGGACACAGTTTGCCAGAAGTGTGTGATTCCCAGGACAGAAGGGGCCTTGCTGCTGACATGCACAGACCCCAGTGAGGATGCGGAGAAAACACATGTCCACTCTGCAGGGTTTTCCCGCCTCCTCTGAGGCCAGTCAGCTTCGCCACCAAAGCCCAAGCCAAGGACCATAGCCTCGTGGGTGGTGCCACAGATGTGGAGTAACCGAGGGGTCTCTGCTTCACCAAGAGCAGGTGTGCCATCCCAGTTGTCATGAATGGATGCCTGGACTTGTGCCAACATGATTCTTCCCTCTGCCCAGGTCCACCAGCCAGGCCTCCCTCCAGATGGTAGCTAGAAACCAGGAAACAGAGGGGCCGTCAGATGAAGCTCCTTATGACTACTCTTCATTTCAGGGTTCACGGCATAGAAAACCACCTCCTGTGTCTGTGAGCGAGGACACTGCCATCACCCAGCCTGGCAGCTTCATGGTTGGCATCCAGGCTTTGGCTCTTGGCTGGGAAAAGGGTGCTGAGGTTTCCTGGGGAGGAGAGAGCAGTCCGATGACGCAGTTGAGCTTTATATCTCCCGATTTCTGGGAAGGATTCTCGGACGTCAGCTCTGTAGGCTGGTGAGCCTCCTGTCCTTCAGCTTACTCTTTTCTCTCCCACACTTTCAAGAAGCACCAGAGAAAAACTCTGCAAGGCATGTTTTCCACCGTGAAGCTGACCCTCTGCCCTTAGGGGTCACCCAGGCTTGTGCTTGAACTTGGACTAAACTCCTTGGAAAGTGGGCGCCCAAAGAGCTGTCGGGGATGCTGCAGGCACTCTGAGAGGCCACAGCTTCACAGGGAAGGTTTGGAACGAACCTGGGATGCTGACGGAGAAGGGAGGTCTGGTGAGGAATGACCCAGAAGGGGACAGTACTGGGATGTTGCCATGACGACGGGTGTGCTGGCAAAGATGGAGTGAGGAGCACCCAGGGCACAGCTGGAAGTCTCCTTCTGCCCCCATGGAGCTGGGGCAAGTTCATAGCTCTGCCCTTGCCTGGGGAACGACGGCAGCACCTCTGTGCCTGGGATGTACCTAGAGGAGGGCTTCTAGAAAGGCTCCTGGCTTAGATGAAACCAAGAGGCTAAGGAAGGCTCAGGCTGTCCCCTGGAGACAGTAGGTGGGGAGGGGGTCTCCTGTCTGGGCCCTGCCAGCCCCGCCTCGGCCCCCTCTGTCCAGTCGGGAAGGGGCCTGCCCCCTCGTCACTGTGGCTAATGTTTGCTAGGCCAGTTATGGTGAACCAATGATACAGTGTTTTCCCTCTTGCATTTCCCCTCCCAGTTCTCCCTTCTCGGGTCTTCTGGAGGATCTTGTTGTAGTTGTTTTCCTTCCTCTCTCGTTGGTTTTGAGGATCGTAGTCCATGGAGCCCCATCGTTCTCTAGAGGGGCCCTGTGGTTCTGTGCAAAGAGGCACCTGCTCCCGCTTTGATGAGGGTGAAGGGCATCGGGCTGCTATTCGTATATTCGTGGCCCCACCACCGCCACCACCATGGGCGTTGCAGATTCGACTCCAGTACCGGTCCCGAGAAGGATGTGTTAGGTCTGCAGCTGAGTGTCTGCATCAGGACCCACCGGGGGCTTCCCCACCCACACGTTCCACCAGGCACCTTCGTCTCTTTGAACCAAAGTTCCTTTTAGGGGCACAGCACAGCCTTGTCCGCAACCTCAGGGGCCTGGGATCCCTGTGGCGCTTCCTGAAGTCCAGGTTGGCAGAGACCGTGGAGTCTGAGGCCAACCGGAAGGGGGGCTCCTCCCACAACCCAGGTGCCAGCTGGTCCCCACCGAGGACCCTTCCCTCTCACCCAAACAGGGTCCTAGACGGGGTAGCCGGGTTCCAAAGCAGTGAGTGAGCTCGTGGACTGGCACAGGGCTGGAACTCGCCAGCCAGGAGACAGAGGGCCCCTCGGGGCTGGAAGCTCCCAGACCCACTGGGCAGTATGTCCAGGGCCATTCAGACTCCAAGCATCAGGAGGTCATTTTGTACAACCACCTGAAGCAGAGAGATTTTTTAAAGAGCATAAATTATTTTCAGTTGTTCTCTGATGACCCTACCTTCCCCCCCGACCCCATAACTTCATGTCGGTGATTCTTTCACATCAGGTAAATCTGACAAAAGCCTTGGTGCCCCCTCCCTCCCAGGCCCCACTCAGTAACCACATGTGTGCACCCCCATCCTTTCTCAGTAGTTAAAGACGTTCTAGGCAATACCATGGGCACATCTGACTGTGTCTCTCTCTTCGAGTGCAAGAAACTCAAGTCATCTTAAAAAAATACAAAAAAAAAAAAATTTACAAAAAAAAAGAAACACACAAAAAAATATCTTTTTTAGGCCAGAGTTTTCTACAGGTATTAATGAATATTTTTCTTAATCCTTATAAGTTTTATGTGTTTAATATTTCTTAATACCGGTAGCATTAATTTATACTTTTGTAGCAACACAATATTTTTATAAGCAGCCAGTGCTTGGCTCAAGTCTCCACAAGGGGTTTGTGCAGGGTTTTCTTGGGACCCTGTGTACCATGTACTGTATTTAAAAAAAAAAAAAGTTACCTAGTGTCACCCTTGCTGTGTTAATTAACAAAAGACGTTTGCGGTCTCCTGTGTCGTCGATGTGGATCCAGCAGCTCTTCAAGGAGTCACGTTGCATGGGGGTTGAGTTGATGGTTCTTGTGATTTGTAAACCCCCGAGACCAAACTTGAGGGTTTATTTAGGGTTTTCTGTTTGTCCTCTGGGTTTTTGGTTTCATTTTGGTTTGGGTACCGTTTCTCCATTTATAGCCAAATCAGTTTTGTGGTGTTTAAAACTTTTACTGATGTCAAATGGAGGAAAGGAACAGAAAAAAACATTTTTTTTTTACAAAGTAATAAAGTTTAAAACTGAGCTGTTTAAATGTTGCTGTTTTTACCTGTCTGTTCTTGTCCAAAAGTGGGACATTCCCAGGGTGAAGAGGAAGGGTCCACTTGGTTCCTTAAATCGCCAAAAGCCCCAGCCCAGAATTCAACACCCCCTACCCTCCTCCCCTGAATTCTTGCAACATTATTTCCCGGTTGGTTGATGCCAAGGCAAAAAGACATCCTTTTAATGGTTAGAGAGAATCAGTTGCTTAAATAAATGATTTCATGTCAGTGTTGTATTTATGGTTTTACAATAAAACGACCTTTAGGAAGATGGCAGTGCGTGGCGTTATTTCTTGGGCTTGGGGTTGGGCCGTGTCATCCAGGCAGGAGCTGGGCACTGGAGAGTAGAGATGGACAGAGGGTCGCCTGGGAGTGATGGAGTGGGAGTCCATCCCAAGGGACAATGGGTGACGTTGGGGTGGCCCTGGACACCAGAGCCGGGTCAGTGATAGCTGACGAATGAGGCCCACAAGCATGCTGCTCTCGAGCGCTGGCCCAGGGGAGGGAGGGTGGCCCAGGCCCCCAGGAGCATATGCCTAGGTGTGCCTAGACTGACATCATTTGTGTGCTGTTGTGGGTTGTGTGTGCCGTCTGTTTTCTGAGGAGGGGTGCCCGTGGCTTTTGCCAAATTCCAGATGGCACCTGTGACTCTGAAGAATCAGTGGGAGCTGTCGGAGACACATTCAAACCCAGTGTCTGGACACTGTCTCCAATGCAGTCCAGAGTGGAAAGCCTGCCTGGGGAGGGAAGGCACTCTCCACCCCAGGAGAGGTGCAGACAGGGCCCAGACATGACACTGGGTGCAAACGCGGAGGCCGGTGGGCCTGCCAGGCAGCCAGGCCAGCTCCCTTGGGTGCCCTCCTCTCTGTCCTGAAGCTCTGAGCAGCGTCCCAAAGCGGCGGCCCACCCAGGCTCCCCAGTGGCTTTCTCACAGCACCCCCTTTCCTAAACCTCCCTCTCCATTGGCTGACTGCTGAAATGCTGCTGTGCTCCGAGCCAGCTCTCCCACTCCTCCAGGGTGGGGTGACTGTCCCCCACCTGCCCGGAGTTAGCGCACCCATCTCCTTAAGTGAAGCATTCGTCCACGTTCACCTTGCCCTGCGGTCACGTGCAGGCCTTGCACTCCTTCACCCCCCGGCACTGGCCTCCCAGACCATGTGTGTGGAGTTTGAAGTGTCTGCGGAGGGGTGTCTGGCCCTGCCAAATTTCCCAGGGCGGCCATCACCCTAGCCTGGTTACGAATCAGAGCCCTCCACGCGGGCCTTGCCAGGTGGACTCGCCCTGAGCCTCACGCTGCAGACAGGCTCATCGACGCTTGGCTTGGATAATCGGACTGAAGGCAAGTCTGTGACAGCGCCACCAGAAGACAGTGGTGGCCCGAGCCGGGAGCAGGGAAGGAGGGGCGACAGCTTCTCCCGAAGCAGACCTGCTGTTGCCAGAACAGCCCACACCTTGGGCTTCATCCCTGTCCTTAACCCGATACAGTCAGGGAAAGTAAAAGTGAAAGTTGCTCAGTTGTGTCCGGCTCTTTGTGACCCCGTGGACTATGCAGCCCATGGGATTCTCCAGGCGAGAATACTAGAGTGGGTAGTTTTCCCTTCTCTAGGGGACCTTTCCATCCCAGGAATCGAACTGGGGTCTCCTGCATTGCAGGCAGATTTCTTTACCAACAGCTGTCAGCGCACTCCCCAAAAGGGGTGCACTGCTGGGTCAGCTGAACAACTTCCCATCAATCAAGTCGCAGGGGTCACAGCATGAATGGGCTGTGAGTCTGGGCCAGCCTCCCAGAGGCATCAGCCCTGCCCTCAGAAGCCCCTTCTGTGGGAGTTTCCTGCTGTTCAGCGTACCATGTGGATGTTCCAGAGCCGGTGGGTGAAGTTCAATCAAGGAGTTTCTATGGGCTCTGAAGCAAAAGTCAGGAGTCCTGCTGGAGCAGAAAGACCCACCCCCCACCCCCCACCTCAGAATACCAGGATCCAGTAAGCCCAGGCATGGCCAGAGCCTTGGTATGGCTGAGGAGCCAGCCTCTGGATGTTAAAATTAAAAAACAAAAAACATTTTTCTGAGTAGCCACGTCTATGTTGTAGAAGAGATGAGTGTGACCCGTATCTTTAAGAGAAAATTTAAGATGAGATGGTTTAAGAATCAAACAGGTGGGGCTTCCCTGGTGGCTAAGCAGTCAAGAATCTGCCTGCCAGGGCCGGAGACACGGGTTCAAGCCCCAACCTGGAAAGAGCCCACACGCCTCCGAGGAGCTAAAGGCCATGCGCCACAGCTTTTGAGCCTGTGCCCTAGAGCCTGGAGCCTGTGTGAAGCAGCCGCTGAAACCCAAGGGCCCCGAGCCCGTGCTCCTCCGCAACAGAAGCCACGGCAACGAGAAACCCATGCACCGCAGCTTAGAGAGTCGCCCCCGCTCGCCGCAACCAGAGCAAAGCCCGCGCAGCAACAAAGACCCAGCGGAGCCAAAAAAAAAGCGTAGCTCATCGCAGCGTTTGGCCGGGAAAGCTTCTGCTGCCTTCTGAGATGAAGGGACTCCTGACTGGAGGAGTCCCCTGAGGTGGTAAGACCAGGTCCAAGGGAAGTTTTTGTAGAGAAAGTTTTAGCAAGTGTCGTGGAGACACGTCTCCAGAACTAGGCAGGGTGGCAGCAGGGGCTGGTGACCCTCAAGGGTGGCTCCGTGTACACGGGCCGTGTCAGTTCAGCTCCTTCACCTTGGCGTGCAGGATGCAGGCCCAGGGCTGCCGGAACTTACTTTTAAAGAGAATTGAGAAGATTTTGATATGGAGGGTCTTTTTTTTTTCAGTCGTGCTTTGTGGTATTCAGGACCTGAGTTCCCCAACCTGGGATCAAGCCCGCGTCCCCTGCGGTGGAATCGCACAGTCATAACCACTGGACTGCTGGGGAAGCCCCCAAGAGGTCCATTTTTAAATGGGGAATTCAGAACTGTGACAGATACCTTATGAGCCGAAAAGGCCCATCCACCAGCTGAGCTGAGGGTGGCTGACCTATCTGTGGCTGGCATCCTCTGCTTTAGGCATTTGTCCTTTCAGTTCATTTCAGTTCGGTTCAGTCGCTCAGTCATGTCTGACTCTTTGCGACCCCATGAATCGCAGCACGCCAGGCCTCCCTGTCTGTCACCAACACCCGAAGTTCACTCAAACTCACGTGCATAGAGTCAGTGATGCCATCCAGCCATCTCATCCTGGGTCGTCCCCTTCTCCTCCTGCCCCCAATCCCTCCCAGCATCAGAGTCTTTTCCAATGAGTCAGCTCTTCGCATGAGGTGTCCAAAGTACTGGAGCTTCAGCTTTAGCATCATTCCTTCCAAAGAAATCCCANGGAGCTCCCCAAAATAAAGTCTGACACTGTTTCCACTGTTTCCCCATCTATTTGCCATGAAGGGATGGGACCAGATGCCATGATCTTTGTTTTCTGAATGTTGAGCTTTAAGCCAACCTTTTTCACTCTCCTCTTTCACTTTCATCAAGAGGCTTTTTAGTTCCTCTTTACTTTCTGCCATAAGGGTGGTGTGATCTAAATATTTGTCCTTTGGGTCACTTCAAAACATCCCTCTTCAGAGTGGTGCCTTCAGACTGATGTAGATGGTGGCCCCAGTGTATGAAACGTGCATGGAGGGGCAGGTATAGCTAGACGCAGGACGTGAGGACATTGGTGAGTTGCAGCCTGGAGAGCCTGTCGCTTCTCCCTGTGTCCCCGTCCCCAACTCCAGCCACTTCGGTCAAGAGAGAGTCCCAGCTACGCCCACAGATGCTGTCCCTCAGGACAGTCCTCTCTGTTGGAACCTAGAAGCCCCAAGCTCAGGGCTTTGGGGAAAATAAGAGGGAGGAGTCTCTTATGTGATCTGATCAAGAGTGCTGCAGAGCTGTCTCCACCCAGAATCCTTGCCTCTGGGTTTGTCCCCTCCACCGGAGATGTGCAGTGCCCACCCTTCTCCCTTCCTGAGGGTCTCTTAATCCAGCGGGCTAATGGCGTGAAAGGGACTCTGGACCAAGCAAGCCGCCAGCCCTTAGCATGCTGTTTACCCCACAGAGAAGAGGTGCTGTCTCTGCCTAGGTTTCTGCTGCCGGGGTCAGTGTTCCATTTCAGCACACACGAAGCTGGGGTTTTTTGCTCTCTCACCAGCAGCAGTCCTCAAGGCTCTGAGCAGATGGAGCTAGCAAGAAGTGTTTATGAATCTGATGTTTGTAGATGTGTTCTGCGTGATCTGGAGGCTCCTGGAGTCCTGTGCTTGGGCCAAGTTGGTGCCCAAGCCATGCTGGACAGCCTACCTGCTCTCTTCCTCCAGGGAGGAGAAGCCTGGGCTAGACCCAGGACTTGCAGCTACGGTCCAGGGCCAGATGATTGTCCTGGACACAATAAAAAGGGCAATGAATATTCTCCTTCTGGGGCCAAGGGCCAGAGTGAGGATGGCAGGAGATGGGATCTCCAGGGCCCTTGAGGAGGAACAGCCTGAGGCTTTCCAGCCCTGGCAGCTACAGCTGGCGATATGGCTGTGAACAAAAAACGGCTGGAAGGGTGGGTGGCTGGGGGTTCTGTGTGGCCAAGGGCAGGGAATTCTTCCAGGCACTTGTGGGCATTTACCCGACCCCCTGGGCACACACTAGGCATGGTAATTTCTTCTGACCCTGGGCCACTGATGATCTCCGCCAAACCTCTCCGGGAAACAAGTATCCAGAGTTGCTCCCTCTTTTCCCTCCTGGCTTTATTAAAACAAAACAAAATAATCGCATTTTATACAGAACTGTGATTTATGTTTCGTAATTTGCATAGCCAATTTCACGTCCTGAAGATGGCTCTATTACATTTCCCACACACACATCTTTCATTTCTGGGGAAAGTTCATGCCCCCTCCCCAGCTGGTCTCCTCCTCCCTTCCCCCCAATCTCATTATACTTCGTGATGAACAGGACATGGAATTTCAGGAGTCTACAATTCGGTTTTTATTGGAACCTGCAGCAGGGCTCTGGGGCAGACTCTGACCCTCCCACTTCCTGCTGCCTTGTGGACTTCTGGCCTGCGGGCCGGTCAGTTGGAGAATCGCAGCAACTCCTCGTCCGCTGTGGACACAGAGAGGCTCAGGGAGTAGGTGTGGGGTCACCCAAGGGCCTGTGGTTGGGGGCGGTCAGGGCATGGGGATGCTTCATGGAAGAGGGAAGGCAGCTGGGACTGAGTTTGAGCCTGAGCCTGAGGCCAGAAACTTCTGCTTGCGGGGTGACTTGGTAACGCCAAGATGCATTCCACAGGATGACCTGGGTTTTTGCCTCCTGGTTTACTTTGGGCACCATTTCTCCGGTGGGAAGATAAGGCACGTAAATCTTCAGTAGCGGCGGCTTCTCGGAATGCTATTCTTGTTATCATCGCAGCATTGCCACCGTTACTAGCACTGGGTGCTGCTAGACGGGTATGAGCCGGGCGAGGCCCTGTGCCGCCCGGAAAGTGGGTCCTTTGTCCCACTTTACAAAAGAGAAAACTGAGACTGAAATTGGTGCAGCCCACGGGGTCACAAAGAGGCGGACATGAGTGAGCACGCAAGCACTATAACAGGGACAGACGTGGACTGAGAAGATCGAGGTCTGAGCCTTCAGGGAGCAGTGACTGGAAGTATTTGAATCGTTTGAGTAACCCAGCCCGAATGTGGCAATGAATGCCAGGACTGGAGCCCGCTTCTGCCCCACTCAACCCACCCCACTTCTGCTCAGGCCAGCACCTCCCCAGGTGCCTCATCCCAGCTGGGGAAAGGCCTTGGGCCTGGCCCCTTTTACAGGTGGGAAACTGAGAGAGTGGGTGTGCTGGTCAGCAGTACGGAGTCCAGAACTCAGCTCTTCAGATCCCTGCTGCCTACCAGGGCTCCCCGACCCAGACTCTGGTGGCCCCTCGGCCCCACCCGGCGCTGTGGGGCCTCCTACCTTCGCCGGGAACGCCACAGTACTCCTTACACTCCTTCTCCGAGTAAAACTGGTTGCCATTGCCGTTGCAGCCCCCGTAGATGAAGCGGACGCACTTCCCCTTGACAGCATCAAACGCCCAGAGCTCGATGTCGGCTCGGCACGGCCCAGGCACTATGGGGAGGTTACAGGCCTCTGTGGATGGCGGGGAGGCGCAGAGCGTTAGAAAACCTCGTGATCGCCGACCTGAGACGCCCACAGGGACCCTACTCACCTGGAACGCCTAGACCTCTTCCTATAGATTGAGAAATCGGGCTCCTGGAAGACCTACGTGCCAAGGGTCCCCCACACCCAAGTGCTCAATTCCTGGGCCTTCAGGAAACAGGCCCTGGAATCCCACCACCGGAGCATCCTCTGTTAGCCACCTGTTCAGTGGGCAGGCGGTCTGTTGGGAGGACAGGAGCGGGCAGTGCAGGGGAGGAGGGAGTGGGGTGGCGCTCACCCACGGTGCGGCAGGTCTGCAGACACTCCTTCTCCGAGAGGAAGTTGTTGCCGTTCCCCATGCAGCCGCCATAGTAGAAGGTCTCGCAGGCCATGGACGTACCATTATAGAAATACCTCTTGAACATCCCCAGGCAAGGACCCTGTGAGTAGTCCAGCTGGCAGGAATCTGTGGAGGGGCAGAACAGCAGTGCTCGCTGAGTGCTGACTGTGTGCCTGACACCAGGCTGGACACTTCAAAGGGGAATCACCTCATTTAGTTTTCATCTCTGCATTAAGAGGAATCATTCTCAGCCGGTTTTAAAGGTAAGGAAATTGACTCCCTGAGAGGCAAAGAGATTTTCTCAGGGTTACTAGAGCTAAGATTCTAGTCATATTTGTTGGACTCCCAAAACCCATGCCATAATATGAGATGTTACCAATGGCCCAGAGACCAAGCATCCCGCTTTTGTCTTGTCTGCCCAGCAGCTCTGTAAAGATAGTGGTTGAGGCTACATTCACCAGCACGCATGCTGGCAGCCTGACCTCTCTGCCTGATGTCCCAACCCTGTGCCTTTGCTCTCATCATTCCTGCCCATAGAATGCTGGAATGCCTTCCTCCATAAACCATAAATGGACATAATGTGAACTCTCCTTCATCCAGGAAGTCTTCCTGATCACTTTTCCTCTCCCTTTTCTGAGCTCCCTCAACTCTTTAGCTTACTCTCCTCTTTCAAGTCTCTTATTTTCTTCCTTGATTGCCTCCTCTACTAGACCAGAAGGTGTGTTTGTCTCCATGATCCCAGTGTTCAGCGGAGGGTCTGGGGGGCCGAAGCAGGGTCAGGGTTCAATGTTTGCTGAAAGAGTTGAAGAGTGATCAGTCTATCAACTACACAGAGTACTCTCACATACTTTTCCATGTGTCCCGCAAGAGCCCTTGAAGTCAGCTCAGCAGGCTGTTATCGCATTGTACATTTGAGAAAACCAAGGCCAGGAAGCCACTAAGTGAAACAGACAGGCCAAGAACTTGCTTCCCATCAAGGAGCTGAATATTTCTAAGCTCAAGGACCATGCCTTATGATCCCCTCTTTCAACAATGTCTGGCACAGGGCAGAGGATGGGATTTGCCTTTTCTAGGCTTTTGCTTCATTCTAGTAGAATGAAGCCCTCGTGGTGATGAGGGCAGCTGGAGTGAACCAGCTGTGGGCCCTTCCTCTCTCGAGTGTGGCAGAAGGGGGTTTAAAAAAAAACAGGGAGTGATCCTCACCTCCTTTCTTGCTGAAAGGAGGTTGTCCAGCCCCAGAGCCTTCCTCTTCCTGGGTCAGCACAGCCCGCCGAGCCCTCTGGGGGAAAAAACAGAAGAAGCTATTTCAGGGACCTAGTCACAGTTGTTCCCCTGGACCCCGGGAATGTAAAAGCCATTTGCTCTGAGGATCAAGGTGTAGACAGAAACACAGCTACTAGGCTGATGAATGGCCCGTTTTTCCCAAAGCATCGGGCTTCCCAGGTGGTACTAGTGGTAAAGAATCCGCCTGCCAATTCAAGAGACAAGGGTTCAATCTCTAGGTCGAGAAGATCCCTTGGAGGAGGGCATGGCAACCCACTCTACTGTTCTTGCCTGGAGAATCCCATGGACAGAGGAGCCTGACAAGCTACAGTCCATGGGCTCGAAAAAGCTGGACACAACTTCGAAACCAAACAACAAAAACAACTGGCTAAAACAGACGAGGCAGGAGACAGATAAAAAGAAGCAGAACAGAAACTATCCAGACCCACTTCAGAAATCTCATTCAAGGTTGAAGGAAACAGGAAGATATTCTCAAACAGGGAAGAATTCCAGGATTCAAATACTCAAAACTTCCTTGAACTCAGCAGTTTGTAAAGAAATGGCATTAAGAGATTAATAGAAATAATAACTCAGGAATGGTGAAGCTGTGTTGTATTCACTAGGAGAGAATGTAGAACCCATTAAAATATAGAACTGGTACTAAATGTCTGGGAATTGCAGAGACAGAACAGAATGGCAATGGTATAAATCTGGACAGAGTAAAAGAAAAAGAGAGGAGGAAATAGAACACAGTCTGAGGGTAAGTCCGGGAGACAGTAGATACCCTCTGAAAGTGTTCACTTACATTTAAAGTCCTCAGTCGTGTCCGACTCTTTGTGACCCCCTGAACTATACAGTCCATGGACTTCTCCAGGCCAGAATACTGGAGTGGGTAGCCTTTCCCTTCTCCAGGGGATCTTCCCAACCCAGGGACAGAACCCAGGTCTCCCGCATTGCAGGCGGATTCTTTACCAGCTGAGCCATAAGGGAAGCACAACCTTGACTCAGAGCATTCTTTAAGAAATAAACCTCTTGGCAAGGATAAATATTTATTTGAAGATTTTTTTTAAAACCTTCAAACTTCAGATTTTTTTTTTTAATTCAAGTAAAACAACAGTGAATGCCTTTTCAAATTCAGGAGTAGCATCTGGAATGCAATTCCATGTAATCACCGCACATCTAAATCTGTGCATCTGTCTATCCAACTTCCCTTCCATCTGCCCCTCTCCAGGTGTATACAGGTCAAGATTCCTGGAATAATGTGAATGCTCAGAGTTTCTAGGTGGTGCAATTTTTCAAAACTTGTTTTTTGTACTTTTTATACTGCATTGTTTTAATTCTTTATGATGAGACTATGTTAGCTTTATAGTAGCAATGGTAATTTTTCTTAAAAAACAAAAAAGCAGTATAGCCACTATGGAGAACAGTGTGGAGAGTCCTTAAAAAACTGGAAATAGAACTGCCATATGACCCAGCAATCCCACTGCTGGGCATACACACTGAGGAAACCAGAACTGAAAGAGACACGTGTACCCCAGTGTTCATTGCAGCACTGTTTACAATAGCCAGAATATGGAAGCAACCTAGATGTCCATCTGCAGATGAATGGATAAGAAAGCTGTGGTACATATACACAACGGAGTATTACTCAGCCATTAAAAAGAGTGCATTTGAATCAGTTCTAATGAGGTGAATGAAACTGGAGCCTATTATACAGAGTGAAGTAAGTCAAAAAGAAAAACACCAATACAGTATACTAACACATATATATGGAATTTAGAAAGATGGTAATGACGACCCTATCTGTGAGACAGCAAAAGAGACACAAATGTATAGAACAGTCTTTTGGACTCTGTGGGAGAGGGAGAGGGTGGGATGATTTGAGAGAATAGCACTGAAACATGTATATTATCCTATGTGAAACAGATCGGCAGTCCAGGTTCGATGCATGAGACAGGGCGCTCAGGGCTGATGCACTGGGATGACGCTGAGAGAGGGGATGGGGAGGGAGGTGGGAGGAGGGTTCAGGATGGCCATGGCTGATCCATGTCAGTGTATGCCAAAAACCACTACAATATTATAAAGTAATTAGCTTCCAATTAAAATAAATTAATTAATTTTAAAAATAGGGAAGCAAAGAAATATGTTAACAGTGTGAATTCTATGTGGAAATAGGACAGTATTGTCCTTTTTTGCTTTCTTTCAGTTTTAAAAATTTTCTTCAGTTGCATGCAACAAATTCTCTTTTCATTTTTATTCTATTACAAATATTTTCTAATCTTCCTTGTTATGGCTTCTTAGATACACCCATCATTTAAAAGTGAACATCTAACTTCCAAATACATGGGATTTTATTTAAAGTATCTTTAATATTAATCTCTCATTTTGATACTAGTTTCTCATTTAAATGCTTTCTTCTCTGCAGTCACCCTCTGTGTTTTTTGTTTTTTTTAGTCTAACTTTATTGAGGCTTTCGATGGCTAAGTCAAAGATTTCTCTTGGCAAATGTCATATTGCACTTGAAAATATGTGGATTATTTTCAAGTGTCCTTCAATATTGATTTCTAATGTAATTCCACAGTTAAGAGAACAGACTGTATGATTTCAGTATCTTCAGACCATGAAATTTTTGCACTTCATCTTATGTCCCTGGATATGTTCCAGTGTCTCCTAGTTTATAGTCTATGGGAACTGGGATAGAATTTGTATTCTGCTGTTGTGTGAAAAATATATAAATCTTAATTATGTTGAATTGGTTTTCAGTGCTTTTCAGGTCTACTGTCTCCTTCCACTTCCCTGCATATTCATTCTATGAATTTTTGAGAGTTTGATATTGAAACTCCAACTACAAACCTTAATTTATCTATTTAAAAAAATAATTGTAATATATAGTGGAACATATGTAACCTTGTTCTGGGTTTTCCAAGTCCCTTGTATATATGTTATATACTTTCATAATCAAAAAAATAAAGATTAAAATGAAAAAAAAATTCAAAAATATGTTTCTAAAATAAATATATGTATTTTTACACACACACACACACATATATATAGACACAACAGTAGACTAAATTAGTATATATAATTTCCAAATAATCAGAGAAAGAATGAAGACTTAATCAGTATGGCAAAAGGCAGGAAAATTAAACAGAAGGAAGCCCCCCAAATCAAAAGTCAGCATAGGAGAGGCATTGGCTTGAGAAACTGGTTGCTCTCAGGTTTGCTGTTTTTCAGAGCTCAACTGACTTTATTTTCATCTATTGAGTATTGAGTATCTTTATCTCATTATTGAGTCTGTCACTGCTTTTAGGCACTTTTCTAACATGTCACTGGATTCCAGCACCTGCAGGGTAAAGGTAATTGCTCCATGCCACAGATGAGGAAAGGGACATTGCATGGGGCAGCAGCTAGCCCCATGCAGAACTGGGACTGAGCCCAGGCGGGTCTGACTTGCCCATCGCTGCCTTCTCTCAGCAACCCCACCCACCGGCAGGGAGCCTAAGCGGGCAGGGTGGGGCTGGGCTGGGCTGGGCTGGGGGAACAGAGGTGCTCACCGAGAGTGGAGTGGGCTCTGGATCCTGCTCTCCAGGGACACATTCACCTGAGTCAGAGGACAGGAGAGAGAGGGAGTAAGACCCAGACAGGCTTTGCTTCTTCTGCAGAACTAATGGCCATGCGGCGAGCAGGCCCCCTCGCTGGGACCTGTCCCATGTATCAGCCCACTGCAGGGATGGCTCCACCCACATGGCTTGCTGAAGGGCATCGCTGGAAAAGTGACGGGCTGGTGGCTATACCGCTGCCGCCACCTCGATCGTCTCCACCCCTTCCCCACCACCAGCATTCCAAGGCTGACATCTATCCAGCACGTACTAGACCCCACATACGGTGCTACTGTATTTAATGCCTTTATCTCATTGACCCCTCACAGCAGCTTCTAAGGGGGGACATTATTATCCCCATTTTACAGATGAGGAAATGAGGCTCTGAAAGCCGCCAGAAGCCGCCCAGCTCAGTCTGAAGCTCGGTGCTCTAACTCCTACCCTCAATTACCTCCCAAGAGGTGGCCCTGGATTCTGGCTACCACCACACTTGGCAGGTGGCAGCAGAGTGAATGCTGAATTGGCTGTAGTCTCAGCTCTGCCAGGGACACGCTGAGTGACCTGGAACAAGTCCAGGGACCCAGAGTGCCTTTTCTATAAAGAGAGGAGGGGAACTATAGCCCAGTTTACCTCAAGGGGTGGTGGGAGAGACCCACGGGCTGGGGGGATGTTCTCCGGGGGCCACAGAGGACGAGGAGGGGACAGAAATGTGAGGGGGGTGGGGTGCCGTTACCTCTGTCGGGCATTGTGAAGATGGCGTCTTCGGGGATGCCCACACCCAGGGCCACCTCCCTGAATTCCTCCAGCAGGCTTTCCCGAAGCTGTGGCTCACGCCCTGCAAGTGGGAGGCAGGGGAGATGCCTAGAGCAGCAGGGGCCAGGGCCGCCAGGGCCTGGCATTACTTTGCCCAGGGATTTTGATTTCAGGGACATTTGAGACGTATTGACTCAACTGGGTCTCTTCAGCACCCTTACGGAAAGCTCAGCTTCAGAACAGGAGGAGGAGCCTTCCCAGGCTCTCCATTCTGGGTCTCCCAGCCCTCCACTCAGCACAAGAGCAGTTCTTTAAGGGCCCAGAGATGCTAGAATTCTCTGGAAATTTTGAGCTCAAAAGAAGAGGCTTCAACCTCAGACGGGAGACTGAGCTCTAACTCCTACAGGGAGAGTAAATGTTTTCACCTTTCCCGTAACTAGAGTTTTGTTGGAAGGAAAAAGCAAAACTCCCTGCACTTCTCCACTTCCTTTCCTCGAATGACAGGTCTCCTCCCACCCCCAGCTATAGGCCTTTACCATAGAGCTTGGCAGTAATGGTGGGTCCATGGCGACGGCTCAGTTTCTTGGTCAGAAAAATGGCATACTCATCGTAGTTGGTGTGGACCACATAGGACACCATGGTGAGATTCCATTCTGCATGGAAGATGAAGGAAGACAAAAAGATGAGCGGTCAGAAGGCTTCTGTCCTGAGATCTTTCACCCATTCACCCATGTATCATCTGTTCATCAATCCTTCTGTCCACCCATCCTTTGCATATATTCATTCATCTATTCGTCCATCTTCACTCTCTCTCTCCATCCATCTCCTCCATAGATTTGTCATTTATTCATCCACCATCATTTCATCTGTGCGTCCTTTCTGTATATCAGTCCATAAATGCATCCATTTTCCTTCCTTCCTTCCCTCCTTCTTTCCTTCTTTCTTTCCTCCATCTGTTAACCCATCAGTTTATGTATTTAATGATTGATTACTCAACTAATCTACCATCACACATACATTCACTTACCATTTTTTAATTCTCTCACTTATTTATTTATCCAACCATTCATCTATCCAAACATTAAAACTCTGACATGATTATTTGATGCATAGAGCAAATTCAATAAACATTTGCTGGATTAATGATAAATTCATGTCCACATCTGTCTGTCCCTTAGCACCATACATTCTGTGCATGGTAGATGCTTAGCAAATTTTTATGAGTTGATTGCAGATGCCTAACAGGAAGAGTGATGAAATCTTGATGTTATCCTCAGCATTCAGAACCATCACTTGAATTCAGTAATGTTTTCAGCACATCACTTAAAACCAGCACTTGATGAGCGTGTACATGGGTGGGGCAAGGGTCATGGGGGTAGGGGCTAGAGAGAGAAAGAGAAAGAGGGAGAGAGAGAAGAAGGAGGGGGGAATTTGGAGGGAGGCTAGATGACATTGCAGAAAAATGGGAGGAATGGCTGTAGGGGCAGAGAGGAAGAGAGCTTAAGACATCAGGCATTTTTTTAGTGAAGGAGAGAACTGTGGGAGTCCCCTTTGACTCAACTTACTGGCTTTGTGATACAGAAACTTGCCATCAGTGCTGGTTTTCTCATAAATACCAGAGATCGATTCACAGACACCTTTCCTGGAAATGAACAAACCAAAAGGAAGATAATATCTGGTAGAGACCATTGTCCTGACACCCCGCTCTCCTGCAGGGTCCTTCCAAATACAGGGTTGGTTTTTTTTTTTTTTTTTTGTAACTTGAAAAGTAGCATTTCCAAATATCTGGTTTAATTCTCACACCAGTCCTGAGAGACATCTGTTTCACAGAAGAGAGCAGAGGGACTGAGGGGGAAAAAGGAGCTAACTGATGCTATCCTCTTGGTAAACCCAGCACCAAAAATCAGCACAGTATACGTATACACCAGGAAATCAGAACGATTCATTAACACATTCATGCATTTATTAATTTCTGTTTCTCTTGCCCCATTTTCCCCATCTGAGAAATGGGGATAATGATAGTTTCTACCTCATATGTTGGTTGAGAGCATCAAATGAGATATTTTATGCAGAGAGTAAGTACTATGCACGCATTAGCTACTATCTTCACCATCTGAGTTACCAGGGAAGCCCATTATTCTTATAATGATGATCACTTATCTTATTGATATTTAACGAGCATCCTCTATGTGCCAAGCACTGTGCTACAAGCTGGGGATACACAGAAAGGCAGGGGAGACCCTGTCCTGTCATGGAGCATTTGACTGTAAAATCCAATGGTGGGGGCGTGTGGGCAGGCCAGAGGCAGATGCAGTCGGTGTGGTTACTGCCACGTGGGGGGAAGCATGAAGTACTCAGAGAGCACAAAAGAAGGCATGTAACCTGAACCTGGATAGGTGGAGGGGGTCAGGGAGGCCTTCCTGGAGGAAGCAACAAAGAACCTGAGCCCTGAAGGATCCATAGGAATTAGCGCAGGAAGTGGGGAGAGGTTTTCTAGGTAGAAGAAATATCTGATGCAAAGTCCCAGAGGATGGAGGGTTCCAGAAACTGAAAGAAGATCCAGCTAGGTGGGTTAGAGAGTATGTAGGTGTGTGGGGAAGGGAACAGTGAGTGCTTGGGAGTCACGGAGGGCTGGAAAGCTATGTTGAAGGAGTTGAACTTTATCTCAAGGGCAATAGGGAAGGAACTCTGGAGTTTTTGAAAGGCCTTTCTGGTTGCGAGGTGATGAATGGATTGGATGGAAAGTTGGAGGTTAGAGGTGGGGAGGAATGTAGAGAGGCTACTGTAGATAACAGTAGGAAAAAAAGGTGAAGGTGACTTGGTCCAGGGCAGTAGTGGTAAAGAGGGAAGAAGGAAACAGACTGGAGGGAATAAGGCAGAGCGGGGACAAGGCTGGATGGTGGACCGAACGGTCGTGGCAGAGGAAAGAAGAATCTAGGACATGCCCCTACACCCAGCTTTCCAGGTTGTGTAGAAGTGCCTTTCCTGAGCTAACGGAAGTCCAAGGGGCAAGAGTAGATTGGGAAACAGGCAGAGTGTTGGGGGCGTTGCCCTTGAGGTGTAGATGGGACAGTTAGAATGGGCTGCCCCTGGCAGTGGGAAGCAGAGAGATCTGGCCCTCAGGAGTGAGTCCTGGCTGGAAGTAGAGACCTGCCACTTTCCAGGACAGGGTGGAGGCAGAAGCCAGGGTGGGGGTGGGGTTGGGGGTGGGTCCCAGTCCTCCAACCCCATCCCCACTCACCGCCTGTGAGTGTTGGTGACGCTGATCTCCTTGCTCGTCGGCCCCGCTTTCAACACCACTGTGCTCATGGTCATCTTGTCCTTGAACCTCTTCAGCCATGGGCAGGTGGAGCCCACGGCCACATTGAACCACTTCCCATAGATCTAGGAGGCAGCCACAAGTCCTAAGGATCTGGACCTGGACAAGACTGGGGGGGAGCATCTGTCCCTCTCCCCCCTGTCAATGACGTCTCCTCCCAAGTGATCATGTCTCACAGGTAATTGGAGGCTACGAGGCCTCCAGGGAGGATGGAGCCCTGATGATGGAGCTCCAGGCATCATGGCTGGCTAGGAGGGAGATGGCAGGTAGACCCCACCCTGCCCGCTGGCAGGGGGCCTGACTCTGCTGAGATGCAGGCTCTGGGCTGCTCACTGGACAGGGTACAAATCCCCATGCCCCAAGGTCACCATCAGCCACTGCTCCCCAAGAGCAGGAGACCCGTCTCTTACTCCTCCAGGGATGCTCACCACCTTGCACACAGTCCATACCTCTGTGTTAGAAAGTAACTCCTTTCCCTAAGATGAACCTGACCCAGGACGAGCCTGCCGCTTCTAGAAAGAGCCCTTAGGTGTCTGCAGACCCTTCGCCATCCTGGACCACCATAGACCTGTTCCTCATGCCCCGCTCCCCACAACCCTTCCTCATCCTTAAACATAAACAAAATCCATACTGAGGCTACAAAGGTCAGAAGGAACCTGGGATGGTGGTGGAGGGACAGGCTTTGCTCAAGGTCACCCAGCGATTCGTGCAGAGCCGGGGCTGGACTGCAGCCTCCCCCGCACAGCGCCCTGCCCAGGCCGCTTAGTCCCACCGGCCTGATTTCTGTCCTGCTCCTCTTCTCTCCATGATCCTACAGGTAGGGCAGAGGGCCCAGGATGGGCTAACAGAGATGTTGTGGCAGAGGTGAGTAGTTAAAGGATGAAGGGATGCAGGTTAGGGGGTGGGCAGAAGAGTCACACAAAGCTGGGCACTGCTGGGGGGAGGCGCTGCAGGGGCAGCAGGACTTGGTTGGCACCAAGCCTTCTCTGCTGCTGCTGCTAAGTCACTTCAGTCGTGTCCGACTCTGTGTGATCCCATAGACAGCAGCCCACCAGGCTCCGCCATCCCTGGGATTCTCCAGGCAAGAACACTGGAGTGGGTTGCCATTTCCTTCTCCAATGCATGAAAGTGAAAAGTGAAAGTGAAGTCGCTCAGTCGTGTCCGACTCTGTACGACCCCATGGACTGCAGCCCACCAGGCTCCTCCGTCCATGGGATTCTCCAGGCAAGAGTACTGGAGTGAGGTGCCACTGCCTTCTCCAAGAAGCCTTCTCTGGGTGGGTTCTAATCGGAGCACGATTTCCCTTGGAGCCCAAAAGTGCAGGTTCAGACTTCAAGATCTTTGACTCAGAATGGCAGCCCAGAGTCCCACAAAAGGGTGAGTGCAGAGGTGCAGCTTCAGTGAAGTCCTGACAGTCTGGGCAGCAGGAAGGGCCCTGAGGGACCCTCCCCTGGAGTTCCAGACGCAGAGACTGAGACCCCAAGGCACATAGGACTTGCCCCTTCCCGCCAGCAAGGCCCAGCGGCCCAGACCCCCTGCCATCACTGCCAGAGATGCCAGCCTTACCCTAGACAGGTCGAAGTTCTCCTGCACTTGAATGTCATCGGGCAATGTGGGCATGGGGCTGGCATTCACCGCCAGGCAGGCAGTCAGTAACAGCAGCAGGCCGCTGAGACGCCGCATGGCTCTGGTTCCTCTGTCTCGGGTGTCACTCACAGACTTGGCTGGTCTCGGGATGGAAGAGGCACCAGCTCCCTGCTCAAGGCAGCTACGGACTGGGGCTGGGGAAGGAGCCTGCAGCTGTAGGTGACCTTGCTGTTTGCCCTGCTCGGCCAGGACCAATCAGAGCTCCAAGGCCAGGGCCGATCGATCCCTTTTAGTACCCTGGCCGGGGTCACAGTCCCCAGGGGCCAGGGTAGCTGTTTCAGAGGAGCCGCTGGCCAAATGCAACCTGGCCTGGGTGCAGCTGGATGCTGGGTTCAGGCATCACAAGGGCTTCCCCAGAAACTCCTCACTTGTCCCATGCAGGATGGGAGAGACCGGCAGCCCAAGCCCTTCCTGCTGAGTCATTCCACCTGTAAGCCAGGAGGACAAGCCCAACTGGCCTGTTTCCCATACAAAAAATTCTAGGGCCTAGGGAGAGCAAGTGACTTAGCAGAGACTATAAGCAGGTCTATGGCAAAGCTAGCTTCCCTTGTGGCACAGATTGTAAAGAATCTGCCTGCAAGGTAGGAGTCCCGGGTTCAGTACCTGGGTTGGGAAGATGCCCTGGAGAAGGGAATGGCTACCCACTTCAGTATTCTTGCCTGGAGAATCCCATGCACAGAGGAGCCTGGCAGGCTACAGTCCATGGAGTTGCAAAGAGTTGGACCTGACCAAGCGACTTAATACTTGGCAAAGATAAGACTAGAGCTCAGATATCCTGTCCCCAGAGCTCCTTCTCTGACCCATGGCTTCCCACAGCCCTAGCAAATAATATTAATCATCAAAATAATAACAATGCTGCTGCTGATGTCCACAGCTTTGATGCACGGAGCCTCTGGTATGTACCAGCTAGGCATAAGTACTTTTCACCTGCCCTGAAATGGCTCATCCCCACAACAGCCCCATCAAGCAAGTGCTGTTTTTCCCCTTTAGAGACAGGCGGCCTTTGGTGGTGGCTGAGAGCGTGGACTCGGGAGCCAGGTTGCTCTCTGTGCTGCTAAATGGGGCAGGGGGCAGCACTGGGTAAGCGACTTTACCTTGCACCACATCCGTGTCTTCATCTGAAGATGGGATAGTAGCGGTTCCTGTGCAGAATATTGTCACAAGGATTGAAGAAGTTCATGCTTGCAAAGAATAGTAGCTGGCACCTGGCGGGAGCTGATTGTGTTTACTGAGGGTTGAATAAAGTCCCCTCTCCACAAATTCAAGTGCACCTGGGACCTCAGACACCTTACATGCGTATGTAATTAGTTCAGATGAGGTCCTACTGGAGGAGGATGAACCCTTAGTCCAAGGACTGATGTCTTCATAAGACAAAGAGGAGGGAGATTTGGACTCAGAGACACACAGGGAAGATGGCCACAGGAAGAAAGAGGCTGAGATTGGAATGAGGCGGCTGCAAGCCAAGGAACGCCAGGGGCTGCCGACAGGAGCTGGGAAGAACAAGGAAGGATTTTCCCCTTGAAACTTCAGGAAGAATGCGGCCCTCCTGACAACTTGCTGTCGAACTTGTAACCTTCAGAACTGAGAGATAAAACATTTCTGTTTTATTACACCACCCACTCTGTGGTGTTCTATTAATGGCAGCCTTAGGAAACTAGACAGTGTTCATTCCATTGAAATACTTAACGGGAATTTTAAAAAAGTGGATCTGTTTGTCTCCAAAGATCAGACTCTTGCCAGTGATACTGCAGGTCCTCTCTACTATAAAATTTTTTTTTAAATTATGAAAGTATGATAACACATTTACACGAAACTTGGAAAATACAGAAAATTATTTTTTAAGTAGATAAATTAAGATTTTTAGTTGGATTTTCAATATCAAACTCTCAAAAATTATCAGAATGAACATGCAGAGAAGTAGGAGGATATGAAAAGCATGGAAAGCACTGGAAACCAGTTCAACATAACTAAGATTTATACAATTTTCACATAATAGTAGGAACCAGTTTCTATTCAAATCCAGGGATGTAAAACAAGCTGCAAAAAGTTCACAGTCTAAAGATATTGAAATCATACAGAGTTTGTTCGCTTATCACTGTGGAATTATATTAGAACTCAATATCAAAAGATATTTGAAAATGACCCACATATTTTCAAGTGCAATGTGGCATTTACCAAGAGAGACTTTCAACTTAGCCGTTGAAAGCCTCCGTAAAGTTAGACTGAAAAAAACAGAAGGTGATTGCAGAGAAGCAAGTATTTAAGTGAGAAATTAATATTAAAGATATTTTAAACAAAATCCCATGCATTTGGAAATTAGATGTCCACTTTTAAATGATGGGTGTATCAAAGAAACAACAACAAGGAAGATTAGAAAATATTTGCAACAGAATAAAAACAAGAGAATTTACCAGAATGTGTTGCATGCAGCTGAAGCTGCTTCATGCAATTAAATGCAATGCGGAGTCTTGAAAAAGGTATGAAAACAAATAATGAACACTAGCATAAAATTTTGTGGGATTTGAACAAAATCTGTACTTTAGTTAATAATACTGTGAAAAGTAAAGTGTTAGTTGTTCAGTTGTGTCCAACTCGCTGTGGCTCAGATGGTAAAGAATCTGCAAGGTGGGAGTCCCGGGTTCCCACCTATGACTATGGATGGTAGCCCTCTAGGCTCCTCAATATCACTTGTTAATCTCCCAATTTTTTTTTATGACAGTAGTTCTTCATATTCTCAGAACTGGACTCAAAGTTTCAAGCCTCATTCAAATGTTTTTAAATCACTAAGATAAATACATTTTCTAGACTTTAAGCAGTAGTACTAGATGCCAAAGTACACGGAACTATATTAAAGTTTTGAGTGAATATAAATTAGAAATCCAGCATTCTATTCATACTAAGTCAACAAGAGGAATCAAAATGTCATGTTTTTTTAGATAGGCAAAAATTCATAAATTTTCTAAAATATATATATTACACATACTATATATATTTGTTGTTGTTCAGTCACTAAGTTGTGTCCGACTCTTCAACCTCATGGACTATAGCATGCCAGGCTTCTCTGTCCTTCACTGTCTCTCAGGGTTTGCTCAAACTCATGTCCCCTGAGTCGGTGATGCCATCCAACCATCTCATCCTCTGTGGTCCCCTTTTCCTCCTGCTCTTAATCTTTCCCAGCATCAGGGTCTTTTCCAATGAGCCAGCTCTTCGCATCAGGGGCCAAAGTGCTGGATCTTCAGCTTCAGCATCAGTCCTTTCAATGAATATTCAGAGTTGATTTCCTTTAGGATTGACTGGTTTGACCTCCTTACCATCCAAAGAATTCTCAAGAGTCTTCTCCAACACCATAGTTCGAAAGCATCAATTCTTAGGCACTCAGCCTTCTTTATGGTCCAACTCTCACATCCATACATGACTACTGGAAAAATCATAGCTTTGACTATATGGACCTTTGTTGGCAAAGTGATGCCTCTGCTTTTTAATACCCTGTCTAGGTTGGTCATAGCTTTTCTTCCAGGGAGCAAGCATCTTTTAATTTCATGGCTGTAGTCACCACCTGCAGTGACTTTGAAGCCCAAGAAAATTAAGTCTGTCACTGTTTCCGTTGTTTTCCCCCATCTGTTTGCAGGGAGAAATATCAATAATCTCAGATATGCAGATGACACCACCCTAATGGCAGAAAGTGAAGAGGAACTAAAGAGCCTCTTGATGAGGGTAAAAGAGGAAAGTGGAAAAGCTAGCTTAAAACACAACATTCAAAAACTAGGATCATGGTATCCGGTCCCATCACTTCATGGCAAATAGATGGAGGAAAGAATGGAAACAGTGACAATTGTCTTCCCTCTTGTTCAGAGTTTCTCAAGCTTTTATGGTTTGTTTCATGGTGATAGTGAGGAGGCAGTCTGAACCTAAAGGGGCGCTGAGAGCCAGAAGCCTTGACTTGTTCGATACAACTTCGGGGATGACCTTCCCTCTCGGAAGCCTACTTTTCTCACCTGTAAGTGGAAGATAGGAATCCCTGATCTGACAAGAGGTCAAGTGAGCAATGTGTGTGAAAGCCCACTGCCTCGCCTGTGTGATGGTGTCAGGATGTCTGCCTTTGAAGAAACCAAACTTGATACAAGAATGAAAAAATCGCAACGAATCATGGACAGGAGCAGAGCCAGCCTGTGAAGGTTGCCTACGGGGCACCACAGTGGCTCATCCGATCTTCACAGAGGGTCTGCATTGTCAGGACCGTCAAGCCCCCTGGCCCCAAGGCAAGCCTGAGACCCACACGGGTGTAGAAGAATCCCAGCCTCTTTTGGGGCAAAATTATTCAACCCACCGCACAGCCCCTCCTGGGGGAGGGGAGAGGCCGGGAGGATGGGCTCAGGATGTTGGTCTCTTCTCCCACCTCCAGACATGTTTGCTCTCCTGAGATTATTAACCAGAGCAAACAGCGAGAGCAAACTCTGACAAAGCCCACCTGGACTTTGAGCTGCTTTTTAAAAATTAATCCGGAACCACAAGGACGCAAGGCTGGCAGTAAACAGGAGTGATGACCCTCTTCCCCCTCTGGCCCTTGGGGTGGAAGGAGAGAGGCTCTGGGGCCCCTGTCCTCCTAAAGGATCCAAGGTCCAAGGGTCCACTGAAATTGGCCAGGTCCCAGAACCCTTTCAAAGGGAGAGCCAGGGCCTGACCACACAAGAGACCTCCGAGCCTCAGAGCCAGTGCCGGAGGGAACGGAGGCCTGTTTCAGATGAACCCTCTGGGCCTCGGAGAAGGAAGAGAACTTGTTCAACATTCCCCAGCTTGGGGGTGATGCAGCTGGAGGTCAGATGGGCCTGGCTCCAGAGCCCAGGCTTTCCCCCATCCTTTATTCATCCGTCCACTCATTCATTTACCAAACACGTTCTCCAGGCTTGGTGCTGAGGATAGGATGGAAAACAGGACACACTCCCCAGAGCTCCGCCCCCAGGAGCGAACCTGGTATGATGAGCAGAAATCAGCCAGCCAAAAAGGCAGGCATAGGGTGGGGGTGGGGTGGGAGGAGGAGAGGGTATCCCAGACAGAGGAAACAGCAACTGTAAAGGCTTAGAGGAGGACGGTGGAGAGAGAAATGTGTATGGAATGCAAAAACAAACAAGCCAAACCACAGGTCTGGAGCTTGGGAGACAAAGAGAGACATGGAGCGAGCTGGGGAGGTGGTGAGGACCAGCAGGGAGGACTCCGACGCCAGCTCAAGGGGATTGCTGGTTGTCTGGAGTATCTGGGGAGCCCTGGCGGATTTTCAGAGGTGCTTCTGGATTCATAATCGGGAGAGATGGGTGAGGAGGCAGTGCAAGTGGGAAGCTCAGGAAAGCAACTCACTGGGAGGTTTTCCAGGAAGAAGGAAGGGGCCGGACCAGCAGGGACAGCAAAGACATTGTTAGGTAGAGGTGGCCAAGGGTGGGAGCTTCGTCTGCTAATGGAGGAAGCGGGTGGCAGGGAGACCTTGCCTCCCCACGGCATCCAGGTGTGGGCCTCATCCCAGGGCCTGGCGCTGCTCAGTTCCCTCAGACTCAGAGCCACAACCCTTCCCTCCAGAGGAAGCTGGAGGCAGCAGCGCCCAGGACTCCGCGACAGTGATGGAGGACGAGTTATTCTCACCGGCCGGCTCTGTCTAGGTTTTGTTCCCCATTCCTGTCGCAAAGAGCCAGGCCACCCACAGGCTTGAGTTCCAGTCCCGGTGACTTGTTGGGTGACTGTGGGCAGTCTTGTCTCTCCTTGACCTCACCCTCCTCCTCCGGATTCCTGATGAAGGTATAATCTCGTAACAGACGTGAAATAAGCATTGGGTGAGAGGCCTTTGTGAAAGTACTCCCAGGGAACACATGGGAGGGACAAATGTCATCACAGGCACTTCGCACAGTGTGCTAAGGTAAAGGCCCCATGCTGCTGCTGCTGCTGCTAAGTCGCTTCAGTCGTGTCCGACTCTGTGCGACCCCACAGACGGCAGCCCACCAGGCTCCCCCGTCCCTGGGATTCTCCGTAGGTAGCAGAAATCACACGCAAGAAGGTGTGAGCACCCTGCGTCCACTAGAGGGCAGCAGAGAACGTCAGAAAGAAAAGGAATTTGTTCACAGGTTCCTCCTTACAGACCTGGAGGCCAGCAGAAGTGGTAGAACCAGGGCTGGAATCCAGCTTTCCCTGCCCCAAGCCTGCTTACACCCCTCTGATGAGTGTAAAACACTTAGCTTCTGCCTTGCCTATCCCCACCCCAGCCACAGACCTGGATGTTTAGATGAGCCTCCTTTGAAACTAGTTCCCTGCCCAGTGAATTCAGTTCTCCTAGTGAGCTAGGACTGGGTATTACTGCTATCGAGCACAAGGGCTGCGACCACCTGAATAAGCACTAAGGTGTTCATAATGTGTGCCGGGTCCAGTGCTGAGGACTCAGCAAGCACGTCAAATTGAATCCTCTGCTTAAGGTTCCATCATTTCACTATGATGTGTAGCCCCATTTTGCAGATAGGGAAATCGAGGCCAAGAGATCAGATGACTTGGTGTCAAGGGTCACCCACCCAGTGAGCAGTGATCTAAACCCAGATGTGTCTCCCTGACCGCCGAGTCACACTGCTGACCTCCCAGATCCTTGTCCCTTGATACACAGTGGCCTGTGGCTGTGTTCTTTCAGACACCTGGAGCAGAGGGGTGGCTGTCTCCCTCCTGTATTCCTCACAGCATGAATGAGCCTGGTTCTCCCTTCCCCAGCCAAGAGCATGCTTGCTTTCTGCCACAGCAAGACTTGGCCCTTCTCTTCTTCCTCAGAGACCAGCACTGTGCTGGCCACTTAACAGCAGCTCAGAGACCACTTGCTAATCAACTGACTTAGAACTGTGAGCAGAAATGTAGGTCAGACCCTAGAAAGGACCACCCAACTAGANCTCCTTAGAAAGTCCCACTGGCCTTTCTTGAATGAAGACAAATGCATCTCTAGCGATCAGCCTCCCTGGAAGGAGAGTGGGAACTCTTCCCTGGTTTTCCATTGGGTGACAGAGTCCTGAATGGCTAATCTCTCCCTGGAAGAACCCGTATTAGAAGGCTCACCTTGTAGGAAGGAACCAGCAGAGCTGGGTGTCAACTTCATGAGTCTGTATAACCAGAGTCCAGATATTGATGCAATTCCTCTCCTGGAAAACAGGACTGGTAATATTTGTGCTGAAAGCATCCATCAGTAATAAAAATAGTAATAACAGCCAGCATGTATTTAGCACTGACCACTTGCCAGGTTCTGTCCTAAACAGTTTACATGGATTCACTTTTTTAATCCTCATATCATCCCCTATGAGCACATTAATTTCTCATAGCATAAACCAATCTTATCCCTATTTTCAGGGGAGGACTTAGATTCAGAGAGGTTAGTTACCTTTTCCAGGTTCCCATAACCATACATCGGGCAGACAAGCTGAGAGAGGGAGAGGGTTTGCCAAGGTTCTGTAGCCAGGAGACCACCCACACAAAAGGCTGAATTTTCAGGGTCCATTTCTAATTCTCTTGATTCTGGCTAGGCTGCACAGAATCCTCCTTCTGTGGGTAGCCTGTGAATAATTACTGTATCTCTGGAGGTTGATGAGGTTTCCTCAGTGGGTTAAAAGAACTTGGGAAGTCCATTCCTCCACCTTATTAAAGACCTCTGTAGAGTCTGAATTTGTTGGGCTGTTGACATTCAATGGAACTTAACTTCTCCAAGGAGGCTGCTCTTTCTTCTTAGTGGTTCCTGGCTGGATAAAAAGCCCTCCTCTATTATCCCTTCCTTTGTGGTCCTACTGAGTAGCACTTGGCATGGTTGTTGAGCTCACCTATTCAAGAGCCAGAACACCCTAGCTCAAATCCCACTTCTGCCACCTACTAGCTGTTTGACCTTGGGAAAATTTCTGAGCCTCTTCTTGTCTTGGTTTCCTCACGGTAAGATGAGGATAATAATAGTACCTACTTCACAGAGTTCTTGTGAGAAATGCAACATGGATATATGGCCAGTGCTGAGAATGATGCTTGGCACCAGAGAAATATGCTAATCATTATTGTTTATTTCATTGCATAGCAATGGTCACTTTGATTGTCCTTTTACCCCACTTGGACTGGAAGCTCTCTGAGAATAGAGCGGTGGCTTAAGGTCAGGCCAGGGTCCTCATGCCTAGTAGGCCAGGCCCAGCCTTCACCTAAGGACTTGGGCTCAGTGGTGAAGAATCTGCCTGCAATGCAGAAGAAGCGGGTTCAATCCCTGGGTTGGGAGGATCCCCTTAAGAAGGAAATGGCAACCCACTCCAGTATGCTTGCCTGGAAAACCCCATGGACAGAGAAGCTTGGTGGGCTACAGGCCATCAGTTCAGTTCAGTCCAGTCGCTCAGTCATGTCTGACTCTTTGCGACCCCCTGAATCGCAGCACGCCAGGCCTCCCTGTCCATCACCAACTCCTGGAGTTCACTCAGACTCGCGTCCATCGAGTCAGTGATGCCATCCAGCCATCTCATCCTCGGTCATCCCCTTTTCCTCCTGCCCCCAATCTCTCCCAGCATCAGAGTCTTTTCCAATGAGTCAACTCTTCAAATGAGGTGGCCAAAGTACTGGAGTTTCAGCTTTAGCATCATTCCTTCCAAAGAAATCCCAGGGCTGATCTCCTTCAGAATGGACTGGTTGGATCTCCTTGCAGTCCAAGGGACTCTCAAGAGTCTTCTCCAACACCACAGTTCAAACGCATCAATTCTTCCTAGAATGTCAACGTTCACTCTTGCCATCTCCTGTTTGAGCACTTCCAATTTGCCTTGATTCATGGACCTGACATTCCATGTTCCTATGCAATATTGTTCTTTAGAGCATTGGACCTTGCTTCTATCACCAGTCACATCCACAGCTGGGTATTGTTTTTGCTTTGGCTCCATCCCTTCATTCTTTCTGGAGTTATTTCTCCACTGATCTCCAGTAGCATATTGGGCACGTACTGACCTAGGGAGTTCCTCTTTCAGTATCCTATCATTTTGCCTTTTCCTACTGTTCATGGGGTTCTCAAGGCAAGAATACTGAAGTGGTTTGCCATTCCCTTCTCCAGTGGACACATTCTGTCAGACCTCTCCACCATGACCCACCCGTCTTGGGTTGCCCTGTGGGCATGGCTTGGTTTCATTGAGTTAGACAAGGCTGTGGTCCTAGTGTGATTAGATTGACTAGTTTTCTGTGAGTATGCTTTCAGTGTGTCTGCCCTCTGATGCCCTCTTGCAACACCTACCATCTTACTTGGGTTTATGTCACTAAAGAGTTGGATATGACTTAGCGAATAAACAACAAAATGTACAATGAGTGAGAGATAGTGTAATCAGAGCCAGGGGCTGAAAGAACGTTCTTGAGGAAGACACTTGTGGCCAGCAATGTTTTTTTTTTTTTTTGGCTGTGCTGGGTCTCCATTGTGGCTCCCAGGCTTAATTGCCCTGTGGCGTGTGGGATCTTAGTTCCCCGACAGGGGATGGAACCTGTGTCCCCTGCACTGGAAGGCAGATTCTTAACCACTGGACCACCAGGGAAGTCCATATGGCCTTCTTTACTGGCCTGTAAGTGTGGATGTCAGTGATGGCCAGCGGCTTTGTAGATCTGTTGCCAAGCAGGCTTGGAATCCAGGTCTCCTGCCTCCAGTCCCGGTCTCCATCCATAGCACCAACTCGTTTACAAGTTCTAGTAACTGCTGCTCCTTGTTTCATAGCAAGACTACCCCCACCTACCCAATCGCACTCCATCCTGTTTGCCTAAAAAAAAGGTCGACAGAGAATTCCCTGGTGGTTCAGTGGTTAGGGCTCCGCACAGTCATTGCTGAGGATGTGGGTTCAAATCCTGGTCAGGAAACTAAGACCCCATAAGCTATGCAGCGTGGCCAAAAATAAAAATTAAATAAATAAATAAAGGAAGACAAGTCTTTGGAAGCTCCACAAGGAGACAGAGACAGGAAAAATTATCGAGGACACAGAATATCCCTCAAAAGGGCTGAAATCAAGTCAGTTTGGTGTACAAAACTGAATTAATAGGAGTTGGGGCAAACGTGTCATTAGTCAAAGGGAAGAAAGACCCTCAGTGAGAGAAAGCAGGATGTGAGAGAAAGCTGACGCAGGTAGGGGGAGGGGGTAAAAAGTTCTTGGCCCGTAGATCTTCACAATCCCTCCTGGTCTCTCCACCTCTTCCAGTCTGCCTTGGGGTTGGTCACTGAGATGAAACCTCATAACCTTTTAAACCCAAGCATCCGCAGGAGTGCTCTTCCTGAAGTTTCTCTCGTCCCACTATCATGTTTTCTCCATGCTCCCCATTCTGCACTGGCTAAGAGTTAGAGTCCCCAGGGATCTGGAGAACTGGATCAGGGCTCCAGACGTTAGGTTGATCTCTGGATTTGACACCATTCTAGAAACTCCCGGATGGTCTTCCAAGCACTGGTAAACATCCCCATGCCTAGCCAAAGATTCCAGAGAACCCCTCCCAACTGCTACACAAAGTTTTACAGTTTGCAAGAGCTCTTCTACGGATTTGAAATTCTGGGAAATTCCCACAGCACGCCAGGATTTCTAATAGCTGTCCCAGTTCTAATGTATCAGAGACTTTCTTCTAAGTTTGACAGTTCTGGAGAACTGCTACCCTATGTCATGGGAGCCAGAGAACATCCCCCAATTCCAACATTCTGGGGAAAGTCAGAAGTGTCCTGTGGGATCTACAGTTCTGAGTAATGATGACAGTCCTGGGATTCTGCAGACTTCCTCCAGGGTTAGGGACTCTGGACGAGCTGCAGTTCTTGAGTGAGGATGCTGAGAGGGTGGTAGACACACGGTATATGACATGGGGGTAGTGAGGACTCATCGCTGTTATCTATCCCTGGGAAAGTAAGTAGGGATTTTGCTGAACTGGAACCAGGAAACTTGAAAATCGTGGCTGGCTCCAGCGGGAGAAGGAATTGTCCAAACAAAAATGAACCGGCCACAGCCAGGGTCCCCCTGGGTGGTCCTGTCCATACTTTCCAAGGCGGCCAAGGAAAGCTTTCAGGCTCAGTTCCAGGGGCCTCCTCTGCCTGAGGCTAGAGACCTCCCAGCAAGCAGGGGCACATGCAGTAAGTGAGATAAGGGACCTGGGGAGTGGAAGAGCCCCAGCTCAGACATGCTGAGCTGCACAAGCTGATGCAGCATCAGAACCACCTAGAGCAGAAACAAGCGGCGTCATGGCAGTTATTGGGCCCACCCGCCTTCCACCCTTCACGTCTCTGCAAAAATGTCACCTGCGTGAGACCTTTCTTAACGCCCCTATTAGAACCAAACCCCCCTGACCCGTGGACCTCCCTTCTCTATTTTGCTCCATAGCCTTTATCACTATCTGACTTCCCATGTCTTTTGCCCATTTTCTTGTTTCTTGTCTGTGTTAACAGTAAGGCTCCTTATGCTCCTTACTGTTACCAGTAATGCTCCTCAATGCCGGCCCACAGTGGGTTCTCAATTTGTTAAGTAAAATTTTTTGGAACCCAGATTGTCAATTCCATCAGATCGTCACGTTGACTGAAAGCAGCTTTTGGCTAAATTGTCCACAACAGACAAAGCCCTGTGCTGCGCTCTTTCCCCGTGTCAGTGGATTTAATCCCCGTGACTGACCCGTGAGGGGCTACTATTCTTGTATCTGTTCTGCAGATGGGGTGACTTGGGCTCAAAGCAGTTAAGCCACTGCCCAGGATCACTCACGAAAGGGATGCCACTGAGCCTTGAGCTCGTGCTATTCCATCTGTGGACTGGACCCCAGCCGCCCCGCCTGGCCCAGTGCCCACCTCCCTGGGTTCTGCCTCCGTGGACGCTAACCTTCTACAAACACCTCTATTCTCAGTCACAGGTCTTGCCTTTCAATACCTGGCTACTGTCGTCTCCAGCTTGGGCTGACCCTGCCAGCCCCAGCTTCAGGGACCAGCTCTCCAGACAGAGCCTCAGGAGTCAGAAGCCCTGCAGGGGACGCTCAGAGAGGCCCCCCCGCCCCAGGCCACACTGTGCACACAAGCATAGCTGAGAGGCACCCTGCTTTCTTATCTTTGGGTCCGTACTTCCGTGGGAAAAAGGAGGGTATAACTATGGAATGTTACCTGGGCTACTTTCCACAGGGGTGGGTACAAGTGTGTTGGGTCTTTCTTTGCTTGTTCTTGTGCCTGGGAGTGGGATGGGAGCAATCAGACTTGATTTTCTTGACTTTTCTCGGACCAGGCCCATGGGCAGGTCTGAACACTGTTGCGGATGATGGCTATGAGACCTCCCCAGGGCGTCCCCAGTCCCGATTCTCTCCAGTGGCTCCCTAGCTTGTCCTCTGGCCTCAGTGTCCCTCTCCCCAAGTGCTCCCCAAGCCCATGGCTGAGGCTGGCCTGCCTGGGGTCTTGCCTGAGCCCAATGTCCAGTGCCCAGGTCTCAGGGGCTGCCCAGCCCAAGCGGGGCTTAGGTGCCGCTGGTTGAGGTATCTCACTTCTCTCTATACTGGTCATCTCATCGGTCCCCCTCCTCCAGTTCACCCTTACCAGTCAGCCCACCTGCCACAGTGGCCAGCATGATCTAAACGCACATCGAAGCTGGTGGCTCCTCGAGACCGTGGTTCCCCTTTGCCCTTGGGACAAACCCCAACTCCCAAAGTGGCTGAGGCCACGCACTTCTAGAATGGTCCTGGAAACCTTTGGAATTCTGAACCTTTGGCACCGCAGCCCGCTCCTCACCCCCACCTGCCCTGGGCCAACTGCCATTCCCCCTTAATCATGACTCTCTTTGGCAAACCTTTCCTGACGGTTTCTGACTGGGTGACCCTCTGTGCCTCCAGCGCTCTGGGTTTCTCCCATCAAAGTATGCGTGTGAGGCTGTAAATGTTTACCTATCTGCCCCCCGCCCCCCACCAGACTGTGAGCTCCCTGGGCAAAGCCAGCTTGTCCCTTGTCAGTCTTCTTTGCCACCTTGATTTACAGTTGATGCCAGTGGTGTTTACTGAATGAGTGAGTGAATGTATGAACAAACGACGGAATGAGCCACTTGGGGTCTTAGTTTACCTAACCATAAAATGGGAGACTTAGGTTAGCCCCATGGTTCTTTCTGTAGTGGGGTCCTCCCACTCACACCCCCAATTTCACAAGTCACATCTGGACTTACCTCTAACTGTGGACCCACAGCATCCTACTGGGCATGTGCCAAGAATCATGATATTCCCAGTCTCCTTGCCCCTCACTAGAGATCAACAGGACAGGGAGCCATGTCAAAAGGACTGCAAACCAGGAAGTGGTCCCGGGAGGGTGTGGGCCTTGCCCAGGGGCTCAGAGCAGATCTGCAGCTTCAGAAGTCAGGCCCTATGATGCAGTACCAGGACACACGCAGCTGGCACAGAGCGTGCAAGCCCCTCAGCCCACCGCTGCCCCAGCTCAAGGCCAGAGCAGTCTCCCCCAGGCCTCTTTAATGGAGATGCTTGCCACTCCTTCTCCCCATGCCTGCCCAGTGGTACACAGTAGTTGCTCAATTAAAATGTGTACAGTAACTAAAATTGCCGGGAGAAATATCAATAACCTCAGATATGCAGATGACACCACCCTTATGGCAGAAACTGAAGAGGAACTAAAAAGCCTCTTGATGAAAGTGAAAGAGGAGAGTGAAAAGGTTGGCTTAAAGCTCAGTGTTCAGAAAACTAAGATCATGGCATCTGGTCCCAACACTTCATGGGAAATAGATGGGGAAACAGTGGAAACAGTGTCAGACTTTATTTTTGGGGGCTCCAAAATCACTGCAGATGGTGATTGCAGCCATGAAATTAAAAGACGCTTACTCCTTGGAAGAAAAGTTATGACCAACCTAGATAGCATATTCAAAAGCAGAGACATTACT
>SJYQ01050803.1:0-17311 GCA_006410935.1 Redunca redunca
GCAACGCCATGGACTGTAGCCTGCCAGGGTCCTCTTTCTGTGTAAGTCTCCAAGCAAAGACTACTGGAGTGGGTCGCCATTTCCTCCTCCGGGGATCTTCCTGATCCAGGGATGGAACCTGCATCTCTTGTGTCTCCTGCATTGCCAGGCAGGTTCTTTACCAGGTGAACCACTGGGAAAGCACCCCTTTACGGAGTGATTTATAAACATGTGGCCCTGAAGACACAGGCATCTCCCAGAATTTCATCCAGATACCACCCTTCCAAACACAAATAACCAGAAACAGGCTGTGACATGTGTTATTACAGCACAAGATGACAATTTAATGACTGGAAAAACTATAACAAACCAAACCAGGAGAGAAAAGTGCCCCTGATAGCCGGGGGAGCCGCTAGCCTGGCTCTCACCTCTGAGCCTCGGTGAGCGCCCTGGAGGCAGGTCCTGGAGCCCAGGGCCTTCGGGCCAGCTGCAAGAATTGCCAAAAGCCTCCATCCTGCGAGCCACTGCTGCTCCCCTACCAACTGCAGCTACAGCGTCTCATTCAGGAGAGCAGTGAGTCGAGCTTCTCAACCACAGAACACCCGCTGCTTCCCAACGGCACACATCTGGAGCAAACCTCTGCATCCTTAAGTCCTCTCCCAATCCCTCAATACCTGGCCATGTTCTACAAGCCCTCTAACCCTCACTAAGATGCCATGCTGTTCCTCACACAGTGCAGCCCCCCACCCTACCCTGCTGCAGCCAGCATAATAAACCCAGCTTTGTGAACCGAGAGCACGTCCCACATGCTTCTCTCTGGAGCTGCGCTCACCATGCCCAACTGGTGGTGAGCAAGCTCATGGGGAGTGTGGCCCATGTGCAGAGCACATCCGGGGGGTGGTGTTGACTCTGCTAAAGGATTCGGTGGCCTTGGAGGGCTTCCGCACCCTGGTCACCCAGCAGCTGCTTCACTGCCAGTGGCCATGTCCAAGAACAGCTGTGCCCTGTGCTGGCTGGTGTAAGTCTTCATCGCTGGCCATCAGGAGGGACAGGAGTCCCTTTACCTGCTGAGAAGAGCCCCAGTTTGGGACAGAGGGTACAGGAACTTGCTGGACATTCATATCACACTGGGGACTTCCCTGGTGCCTCAGCTGGTAAAGAACTTGCCTGCCAATGCAGGAGACACAAGAGAGGCAGGTTTGATACCTGGGTTAGGAAGATTCCCCTGGAGATGGAAATGGCAACCTGCACCAGTATTCTTGTCTGGAAAATTCCATGGACAGAGATGCCTGGAGGACTATAGTCCAGGGGGTTGCAGGGTCAGACACAACTGAGCATGCACACACACACACAAGCGCACAGAGCAGCTGTCCTGAGATTCTTCTGATGTTACTAAGCAAAGGCCAGCATTTACAAGGCGAGATCTTATTTGGAATACAGACAAAGTTTGAATAGTTATGCATTTATTTTCATGTATAACTAGCACATCAACATGTGACTGTGTGGATATATTGCTTAGTTAGCATAAGACTAAATTGGTAAGTGAGTAAAAAGAAAAAGGATGTTCAGTTAAAGAAAATATTAAGGGAGTGAGAGAACAGGTCCTCATATGATAAAAATTGTGGAGGTTATGGGAATGCCTGGAGTTTGGGACTTGAGCTCTAAGCTTCAGGCAAGAAGCTCTGCTCTGGTCTGAAGCCCTACACAGAAACCCTCCAGGTACTTGGAGCTCCAAGAATCCTCCTAAGAGCACATGGTACATTGAGACGACCCCAGGGAGGAAAGCACCTTTTGCTTCATGTGTTCATGCCCTACAAAATGTCTTAGAAGTTACAAAGCAACAAGTGATTTTTGCTTAAAAGGGAAAAGAATCTTAGAGGTGTGGCCAGTGGTCACAGGGCAGCCTGGGCTGAAGGGCCCGAGCAGGGGTTGGGGGACACCCCTGTTACTGTCCTGGAGGAGTGTGTGTGTGTGTGTGTGTGTGTGAGCACAGCCCCCATCAAGGCTGCAGGAGGAACACCCAAGGGCTCCTGTGCTCCACTCCCTGGCAAGCAACAGACACTTAACCTGTGTCTGCAGAATCACTGTTGCACACGGGAGGCGCCGCCAGAAGGCAGGTGGAGGAGTTGCTGACATCGTCCTTCGGTGTCAGCGTGTCACCCTTTGCTCCTGCCGCTGCTGTGTAGGTTCATGCCTGGGCCTGAGCCCCAAGGTGGGAAGTCCGTGCCACCAGGAGGGTCACTATCTTGCACATTTATGAACAATGGAGGTATTTCCTCACCTTCCCCCCAAATCCAAAGTATGTTTCTCATCATCTAACCTTCAAATGTTAAAAATAGTGCTTTTTAAAGGACTCTGGGGTTGTACTCTAATAGCTCAGCACCCTCAGAGCTCATGGATCATTGCTATGGACACAGGGTGCCCGCTGGAGACTCACCTAACTGACCCCTGGAAATGGAGGTCGAGGCCAGTGCTCAAGAGGGCCAGAGTGGTGGAGGTGGGACCCCCAGGTATGACGTTCACAGTACGAAAGCCTTCTGGTGCCCAGAGGAGAGAAGGAACTGCTGAGAGTCTGAAGGGTGCTCTGAGCTGGGAGGAGGCCAGGGCTCAGTGGCCGAAGTGATGGGCTGAGCTGCAAGCTGGTCCCTATGTGTGGCTTGGAAGGAAAGCATGCCAGAACAGGTTGGGAAGGGACACAAGTGAGGGAAGGGGCCCCGACAAGCAGGGCTAGTATGCAGCCGCAGCCCCCGGCCCGGGGGTGCCCTCAGCAGCACCCCGCAGCACTCCGCTTCACGTGGCATGGCTTGCAGAAGAGACGGTTGTTCAGCGGGTAGCAGCCCTGATCCGTGGGCTCCACAGACAGGAGGACCCTGCAGTCCTGTGGGAACAAGACACATGTGGATGGACCCAGGCCCAAGCCCTGCAACCTGGAGCCTGAGACCCCAGGCCTGAGCCCTGCAGCGCAGAGCCCAAGCACGTGGGACTTGCCAGCATCCATAGCGGAAATTAACTGAATCACCTGAGAGGAGAATCCAGGACATTGGGAGAAGAGGGGGACCTTTGGTGGAGAAGCCCCCTAAGGGATCATGGAAAGGGCTGGAAGGGTCTTAAAAGCCCTCTTTGAGGTCCATTGAGTGATTGCGTCCACCCCAGGTCACAGCTGGTTCCAGAACTAGGATAGGACAGGGTCTTTTTGTTGTTCCACTGTTAACACAGCTTCAACAATGGCACAAACCTTCATCCACTGTTAACACAGCTTCAACACTGGCACAAACCTTCATTTTTCCAACTTTTAAATCCCCCAAAGATTTTAGAATGATAAATTTACCATTTTGACACAAGCCCGCACCTCATCTGGGCCTCACTCGGGCACATGCAGGAAATAACAAGAATGATGAACATCCAGAGACCTGTTCAGGGCATGGCTGGCGTTCCCTAGAGCCAAACGGATGAGACCAGAAAAAGGCTGATCCTAGAGACAACTCGGGAGTCCCAGCCATCCTGATCCAGCTCTGCCAGCTGGGGAGGGCGCCCTCGTGTGTCTTTTCTCTGGAATTGCACCTCGAGTCTCTCAAGGTGACTCTGGGCTATTTAATGCCAGGATCCAGGCTATTCCTAACAGCCACTTGTTTGGCATTCTGAGAGCACCAAGTGCCAAACCTAAAGTCCCAAAGGGGCTCATGTGACCTCTTCTAAATTAGAATCAAATGAAGAAACACCTCAACTATGACCAAGTCCCAGAGCCTGAGAAGGAGCTGTCAGGTGGCAGAAAGCTGCCAGGCCCTGCCCAGAACACAAGGAAAAACCACTTTGTTCACCCTCAGTTTCCTCATCTTAAATGAAGACAGAAACTCCCATTATCAAAAGCTCATCATTAGGATTAAATAAGGGGCTTCTCTGGTGGCTCAGACAGGAAAGAATCTGCTGCAATGAAGGAGACCAGGATTAGATCCCTGGGTTAGGAAGGTCCCCTGGAGAAGGGAATGACTACCGACTCCAGTATTCTTGCCTGGAAAATTCCATGGACAGAGAAGCCTGGTGGGCTACAGCCCATGATGTCGCAAAGAGTCTACATGACTGTGCAACTAACATTTCTACTTTTCAAGGTGATGGGTATGAAAGCATTTTATATTGAAAAATACTAGTATGAAAGTGTTGCTACTCTTCTGGCAATTTTGAGAAATAACATGGACCACGAGGTAGGCAGGAACGGGGAATGCCCTAGCAGTCCATTGGTTAAGATTCTGAGCTTCCACTGCAGGGGGTGTGGGTTCGATCCCTGGTCAAGGAACTAAGATCAAGGGCAGCACAGTGCGGCCAAAAAAAGGGCAGGAATGGTGAGAAGACTGTGGACGGCACCTTGAAACCCACTTCCCTTCCTAGAGAAACAGTAGCCACACCTGCTCAGGCCACTGCAGTTGAAGCCTTACTTTCTGAAATACAGCTGCTAGAGTCCAAACTCTGACTCACGGCAGCAGCCTGGGCAATGTTCCCAGTAAGCTGACCAAGGAGAAGCAGGGAGGGTTTATTTGCTCACCATCCAGGCCCATGGAAATGCCAGTCGCCACTGGACCTAACGTGGGCTGTGGCAGGAATAACAGCATCTGAATTTCACCGCTGTTCTTTCAAGATGTGTTATCAGCCGAACTCTGAACTATAACCAACATGTCAACATAATTATGAAGCAGTGTGTCAACTTCTTGATTAAACTCTCAGGTCACTCTCAGTGAAAATGGCTTCTTGGCTCCAGACCTCTGCTTAAATGTGAGTGAATAAATGTTTGGCTGATTAAGGGATTTGCTCTGTTACAAACTATTACATATAGGATGGATCAACATGGTCTATTGTACAGCACAGAGAACTATATTCAATATTCTGTGATAAACCATAATGGAAAGTGAAAAGTGAAAGTGAAGTCGCTCAGTCGTCTCCGACTCTTTTGAGACCCCATGGACTGTAGCCCACCAGGCTCCTCCATCCATGGAATTTTCTAGGCAAAACTATGAAAAAGAATAACATATGCATAACTGAATCACTTTGCTGTACACCAGAAACTAAGACAGCACTATAAGGCAACTATATGGCAATTAAAATTTAAAAAAAAAAGAGAGAGAGATTTGCTCTGGGAGTCCCCACTTAGGTGATACCTTTTCATCATCATCACCAAAACATCAGTGACATGAGGAAGACAGGAAGAGATAAGGGTAGAGTCTTAGAGCCTGCCCGGCAGGACTGACTATATAATTTGCAGAGTTTAGGGCAAAATGAAAACGCAGAGTCCCTTATTCAAAAATGAAGAATTTTTAAAAATGACAGCAAAACTTCAAGCAAACAGAGGATCCTTCTGAGTGTGAGGCCTGCGTGGCTCTCCAGGCATTTCTTGCTGGAACCACTGTACCAGCTTCTAACCAGCCTCCCCACCTCAGCCTCACCACTCCCTGCAAGCAGCCTGAGGCTGACTCCTTAGCTTGGCACCTGGGGCCCTTTCCTTCTCTGGCCTCACTCTATATCCAGCAGTCTACACTCCAGACACACCTAGAAACTTCCACTTCCTCAATTCTTCAGGCCGTTTGTGCTACATCGGCCCTTGCCTCTTTCTGGACTTCTTTTCCCCCTTGGACTCTGTGGCAAACTTCTACTCATCCTGCAAAACCCAGGTGAAGCACTGCCTCCCCTACGAGTGCCTTTGAGGGCTTCTCTGGTGGCTCAGAGGTAAAGAATCCGCCTGCCAATGCAGGAGACATGGGTCTGAGCCTTGATTTGGGAAGATCCCACATGCCTCAGGGCAACTGAGCTACAACTACCGAGCCTGTGCTCTAGAGCTGGGGACTGAAGCTACTGAGCCCACACACCCCAGAACAGCCAGCCACGGCAACAGAAGCTCGCACACCACGACTAGAGGAAACCCTGTACAGCCAGGAAGACCCAGCAGAGGCAAAGATGAGTAAGCAAGGAAAATCAAGTAAGAGAGCTTTGCCTGTACCCATCTTGCTCACTTGACTTAATTACTGCCTTCTTTGCCCCAAAGCGGATTTATACGTGCTCTTTCGTAGCACCTTAGAAGGACATCTCTGGTGGGGGTCTGCCCAGCGTTCCTTTTGTCCTTCCTATGGTTGTATCGGGGCTTCCCTGGCAGCTCAGGGGGCTTTCCAGTTGGCTCAGTGGTGAAGAATCCTCCTGCCAATGCAGGAGACGCGGGTTCGATCCCTGGGTTGGGAAGATCCCCTGGGAGGAGGAAATGGCTACCTACTTCTGTATTCTTGTCTGGAAAATGCTATGGAACCTGGTGAGCAACAGTCCATGGACTGGAGACACAACTGAGTGGCTGAGCATGCACAATCAATCCCACTGGCTTCATTCAGTGCTGCCTCCCTGGCCCTAGAAATTATCAGGAAGAGCCTCTGGCCACTGACTGATCCAGAATGGGCCATGTGATCCAAGCTGGGTGACTCAGAGGTCTTGGGACTGTATGGGATCACTGCATGGGGTTTCTAAGTTGGAAGGATATAAACCTGAGCCAATAGTGTATCTCCTGCCCCACAGACAATGCCAGGGCACATCGAGAGAAAAGGAAGCGAACACTCGCATAAAAGCAGAACCAAGAGACAGAGAAAAAGCCCTATGTCATTTGATGTCATCAATGACATCACCACCAGGAACCTTCCTGTTAAGATCTCCTTTCTTGTAGAAAGCAGGTTGAGTTTGGTTTCTATCATTAACTCAAAGACTTGATTTGTAGTTATTTCCATTCTTATTTGTCTGCTATTAGATAGCGTGGGCTAACAATTTTCTTCTTTTGGCCACGCCATGTAGAAATGGGGTCTTAGTTCCCCAACCAGGGATCGAACCTGCACCACTCGCATTGGAGGCTCAGCGTCTTAATCGCGGGACCGCTAGGGAAGTCTTGGATGGTGAGCAATTTGAGATCAGAGCCCTCACCTGGACTTGTCTCAGCCCAGGGCCTGGCACACAGCAGGCTCTCAACAGGGCTCATGTGGTGATTGGACTGGACCAGCTACATCTAATTAAATCAGCACTGTTCCACTCACCTCACACCGGTAGCAGTTCTCATGGAAGTTTCTTCCCATGCACTCGATTTTGAAGGCATCCTTCCCATCTCGGGGGATGATGGGATTCTCACAGATGCTGCACACGGGGGCAAACTTCCTAGAGAGAAAGAAACCTAAGCTCAGGAGGCGTTCACACCCACGACCGCAGAAATTAGCTGTCAGAACCTGGGCTGGCTCTGGTTCACCTCCCAGAGCTACTTTGGGTCTGTTGCTATGTGACTACACCTGAAGCTACAACCACAAATGCCTATTTTTTCCTGGCAGAAGCAAATGGAGAGACCTGGGTAATTAGACCCAGCTTCCCAGGGTATAATTAGCCCAAGGGAAGGAAGTAACTGGGGAACACTGGAATTTGAGAAAGCAGAGAAATCTCATGTGTGTGTTTCCGGTGAACCCATTTCATTGGTCCTGTATCAGATCGCTGCTTTTTCTTCTTTCCTTTTCTGCTAGGCGCTTCTGTCTCTCCCCTTGGGCAGTGATGGACAAGGCCTCTTGGACACGTGCGTCACCATCGCTCCATACAGTTCTAGCTATGAGGGGAGGCACTGGGGTCTGGGGATTGACAGCAAGGCCCTGAAGTCAGTTCAACGGGTTTGAATCACAGCTTCTGTTCTTACCATCAGGGAGACCTAGGTACAGTGAGTCCCCTACATACCAATGATTTCTGTTCCGAGAGTGAGTTCGTAAGTCCAACAAAGTTATTCAACTAACACAGTCAGTTATAGAATATTATAATAGGTTTATAATACTTTTCACACAAATATGTACATTAAAAACAAACACAAAAAATAGGGAAAACATTTTTTAATCTTATGGTACAGCACCTTGAAAAGTATAGTAGTACATACAACAGCTGGCCTATACGGGCTGGCATCAAGTGAAGAGGCAAAAAGAGTTACTGAACGGAAGAGGAGAGGTGGGGGTGGTAGAGCTGAAGGATCGTTGGCAACAGGAGACGGAGTGAAAGCTGCAGTTTCACTCATACCTGGCAATGGCACAGGTTCTGGGGCCTTGCTGGAATCAGATGCATGTTCGCATCTTTGAAGGTTCGTGTATAGGCAACTTATTGTACTTATGTACTGCATGCCTCAGTTTCCACATTTGCTAAAACAGAACCTTTAACAGTGCCTGCCTGTACTAACAGTTTTGAGATGAAATGGCCTAACCCAAGTGGAGCTGCTCAGAAAGAGATAGATACAGGAAAAGGAACAGAAGTGGGTCATCTGTAGTGATGTGGATGAACCTCGAGTCTGCCACACAGAGTGAAGTGAGTCAGAAAGAGGAAAACAAGTATCGTATATTAACACATATACACAGAATCTAGAAAAATGGGACAGATGAACCTGTTTGCAGGGTAGGAACAGAGACGCAGATGTAGAGACGGGAACCGTGGGCACAGTGGAGGACCGAGAGGGTGGGATGAATTAAGAGAGCAACACTGGCATATGTGCATGATTGTGAGCGCCTCTCCCTTACCTCTGCCCCCTGGGCCCCTGTGGGTAGCTGGTCAAGTGCCCCTGGGGGTGGCTTGGAGGGGGCATACCCACGGGCTGGCTCTGAGGTGGTGGCCAACTCTGCACGACCCCAAAGACGGCAGCCCACCAGGCTCCCCCGTCCCTGGGATTCTCCAGGCAAGAACACTGGAGTGGGTTGCCATTTCCTTCTCCAATGCATGAAAGTGAAAAGCGAAAGTAAAGTCTCTCAGTCGCGTCCGACTCTTCGAGATCCCATGGACTGCAGCCCACCAGGCTCTTCCGTCCACGGGATTTTCCAGGCAAGAGTACTGGAGTGGGGTGCCACTGCCTTCTCCGATATATACACTGCCGTGTGTAAAATAGACAGCTAGAGGGGAAGCTAGTGTGTGACAGCACAGAGAGCTCAGCTCCGCGCTCTGTGATGACCTCAAGGGGTGGGATGGGGTGGTGGGAGGGGGGCTCCAGAGGGAGGGGATGTATGTACACATATAGCTGATTCACGTTGTTGTACAGCAGAAACACAGCACTGTAAAGCAATGATACTCCAATTAAAAACAAAAAAAGTGTCAGCGGCCAGCAGGTGGTCACTCAAACACAGGGTATGCAGAACAGGCAGTGTTGGTTTCTGCAGGCCCAGAGGTGGCAGGGTAGCTCTGACCCAGCCTCCAGCATTCAGGCTCAGCAACTCCATCCCACCTGAGCCCCACGCAGTCCTCCGCGCCCCAGCTGGTGTGCGGTCCCCTCTCGTACCTGTAGAAGTCATCCAGGCAGTACACCTCATTCTGACTGTCCAGGGCAAAGCTCTCGTCCCCGATGCACCGCGCACAGGTCACACACGTGAAGCAGGAGGGGTGGAAGGCCTGGCCCAGGGCCCGGATGATGTGTTCCCGGACAACCTCGCCACACTTGCCACACTTCTCCAGGGTGTCCTGGGACAGAAGGCCACTGCCTCAGAGCCAGCCCGTGGGTATGCCCCCTCCAAGCCACCAGGGGCACTTGACCAGCTACCCACAGGGGCCCAGGAGGCAGAGGTAAGGGAGAGGTGCACACATTCATGCAACCAGAACCCTAACTACTACCCCTAAACCTCCACGTTGCTTAGAGGGGATCAAGTCCATCCCTGTATCCTTGGTTTACAGTGAGAAATCCTGCCATGAGGCTATGACTGCATCTTTTTTTTGTGATTAGGAAATGCTCGCGGCCAGGGTCCATGAGGGTCCATAGGAAAAATTTCCCCAAAGCTTCAGAATCAGTAAAAGGCATTCCCAGAGGAACTGTCATGCTTTTTATCTTATGGATGATAAATCTTGAAACTTATCATTTTCCATTTGGCTACCTGGAAGTTTACAGTCCGACTTCATGCTCCACTTTCAGGAATGAGTATAGGGGTCTTTCACATACTTTTGGAGTACTAACTTTCCTTGGATCTCATCTCACTTTCTACCTTGATTTCCTCTGGTTTATCAATTTATTTGATACCTCATGGTATTATGTATGCATGTCAAGTTGCTTCAGTTGTGTCCCATTCTTTGTGACCCTAAGGACTGTAGCCCGCCAGGCTCCTCTGGCCATGGGATAGAATACTGGAGTGGGCTGCCATGCCCTCCTCCAGGGGATCTTCCCAATCCAGGGATCTAACCTTCTTATGTCTCCTACATTGGTAGGTGGGTACTTTACCACTAGTGCCACCTGGGAAGCCCTCTCATAGTATTATATGTGTCCTTAAAAATTTTTTTGCTATTGTGCTAAGAATACCTAATATGAAATATACCCTCTTAATGAAGTTTTAAGTGTACAACATTATTATTGATTACAGTTATTATGTGCATTCTTTTTTAAGTATTTATTTATTTGGCTGCACTGGGTCGTGATTGCAGCATGTGGGATCTAGTTCCCCAACCAGGGATCAAACCTGGGCCTCCTGCACTGGAAGCATGGAGTCTGGGCCATTGAACCACCAGGGAAGTCTCTATATGTGCATTCTTACAAGCTACCTCAAATCCCTTCTGGAATGAGGTGGGATGACAGAGAGAGGAAGGAGAGAGGACGGGGTAGGTCCCGCTAACTCACCTACCTCTTCTCCTGCATGTCTCTTCCCCTTCCTGGCTGCACGCCTGTTCATCTTAACCTGATTTCCTCTGGACAGATGTGCCAGGTGGGGGCAGCATTTCCTGCTTCCCCTCTCTACTGGCTACTGAAGGCCCTCCTGGCTGCTCTCAGCTAAAACCCCACCCTCACCCCTTCTCCCCACCACTGCTTCACCCCTGTCTGGATCCAAGCTGGGGAAGGGCATAAGCACATCAGAGGAGTCACACTGATGGAGTCAGAGGGTCAGGGTGGGACGGCCTGGCTCCTCTCTCTTCCCATAGCACCTTGCTACCTGGGATCAGGTCATTCTGAGTTTTCTAAACAGTCTCGACTCCAAATGTTCTAACCCTTCAAATCAGTAGTTTTCAGACTTCAGTGTGTATCAGGATCACTGGAGAGACTTGTTAAAAATGCAGATTGCCAGGTGTCACCAATCTATGAGGACAAGGTGAGGTTGACTGCACCCCCAGGGATGCATAAGGGAGGTCTGTATACCACATGGAGAAACGCCACCGCGTACCACTGGAGAATTAGCAATTCCAGCACCTTGGCATCCAAACTAGAGCTTCCAGACTACACGTGGTACCCAGAGATGCCCCATTACACCACACACTGGAACCTCGTGGTGAGGGAGTGGCAAGACCACAAGCAGGGTCCGGAACCAGCCAGGGCCGGGGCAGGTCACCAGCTCCACCACTGACCAGAGTGTGACAGTATGACAGGCTGAATGATGCTCCAAAGGTGTCCAGGTTCTAAGCCCTGGAGCCTGCGACTACCTGGCATGGCAACAGAGACTTTGCAGGGAATTCGCTGGTGGCCCAAGGGTAAGGATTCAGCACTCCCATGCGGTGCAGTGCAGCAAAAAAAAACAACAACAGACTGTGCAGGTGTGATTCAGTTAAGGATCCTGGGATGGGGAGACTCATAGGCTTTTTTTGGCCGTGCCACACAGTACGTGGGATCTTAGTTCCCCAACCAGGGATCACACCCATGCCCCAAACTGGAAGCTCGGATTCTTAACAAATGGATTGCCAGGGAAGCCCCTAGAGAATGGACTTAAGGTTCCCAGGGGGAAGGGACAGTCAGGGAGTTTGGGAAGGACAGGTACACTCCTGCTATATTTAAGATGGATAACCAACAAGTACAGCACAGGGACCTCTGCTCAATTTTTGCGTGGCAGCCTGGATGGCCAGGGAGTCTGGGGGAGAGCAGATTCATGAACATGTGTGACTGGAGTCCCTTTGCTGTTCACCTGAAACCATCACAGCATCGTTAACCGACTACACTCTAACACAAAACAAAAAGTTCAAAGACAACGGAGACTTTGCAGGTGTGGCTGAGCTAAGGACCCTGGGATGGGGAGATCAACTTGGGTCATCCATGTGGGCCCCAAATGTCATCACGAGTATCTTTAAAAGAGGAAGGCAGAGGGAGACCTGAGAGAAAGAGAGAAAAAAGAAACTGATGCAAGATGCCACACTGCTGACTTTGAAGATGGACAAAGGAGCCAAGAAATGCCGCTTTTGGAAGTTGGAAAAGGTGAGAATGGACTTCTCCCCTAAAGCCTCCGGAGGGAGGAAAACACTGATTCTAACTCAGTGAAACTGATTTTGGACCTTGCACCTCCAGAATCATAAGAGAATTAAGTGTGTATCGTTTGAAGCCACCAAGTTTGTGGTCATTTGTTACAGCAGCCATGGGAAATGCACACACCTTGGCTGAGTTGCCCTCCGAGCCTCAGCTTCCTCATCTATAAAATGGGTCACTAGCGCCTACCTCCCCACATCATTGTGGGAAAAGAGGTACTCAGTGCTGGCACCTGGGGAATGGTGCTGGGCTCACCTGGTAGCAGGGTTCACAGAGGGGTCGCCCATCCTTCTGGTAGAAGCTCTGCCCGGCCAGCTGGCGGCGGCAGACACGGCACGTGAAGCACTGGGCATGGTACTGCCTCTTCATGGCCTCTACGGCCAGCTCTCGGGGGGACACAGTCTTGTGGCAGAAGGCACAGATGTCTAGGGTAGAGGAAACAGGCTGTGATCCACCCAGCCTGGGAGAACTGTACCCAGTCACCACCCAGGACCTAGCTAGAGTGCCAGGTCGCTGCCTCAAACCCCTAGAGGCTGTAAGCACAGCCTCAGCTCACAGGGAGGATCATGAGGGACATTAAGAAAGAAGGTGAGTGGCCTTTAAAAGGCTAAAATCAAAGTGCTTCCCTGGCCGTACAGTGGTTAAGACTCTGTGCTTCAAATGCTGGGGGCTTGGGTTCAATCCCTGGTGGGGAAACTAAGATCTCACATGCCACACAGTGTGGCCAAAAAAAGAGAAAAAGCTAAAATTCAGACAGGTAGTGTTAGGACAAATGAGTTGCCATCTGCAAAAATATCAACACAAGACAGACAGCTCCATAGTGACAGCTTATACCCAGCTAATTCCAAATGTAGCAAAGATTCAAATGTGAAAAGGGAAACCGTAAGAACACTGGAAGAAGTCAGAGAATTACTTCATAACCTGGGACTAGAGGAAGCCTTGGTACGTGGTAGGCACTTAATAGCCATTTAGTAAATGAGTAACAGATGGTGCTGAAGAAGCTGTGAGCAGATGGGCACTCTTGACACCAGTGGTAGGAGTGTAGATGGGGATGACCAAGGACAGCTTGGCAAAAATATCACAGTGCCTCCTCTTCTAGGAATTTATCTCACGAACTTGCACAAGGGCAAAATGACTAGGTACAAGGCAATTCACTCAGCATGACCACCCGAGCACCTGTCCACAGGCAACCAGTTAAATGCATGTCGTCAGGCCCAGCTAAGGAATACTATGTAGCTGTCAAAAAGAACAAGAAAACTCCTTATGTTCTGATGTCGAATGAGTTCTAAGACTGAATGAAGAAAAGAAAGCAAAGTGCAGAACAGCGCAGAGCTTGCTCCTATTTGTGAGGAAGGATATATTTGCATCTGCGTGCATATGCATAACCTCTGAAAGGATGTGCACCAGATATTAACAGACTGTCTATCTGGAATGTGCCTTTTATTTTTATTTATCCTTAAAAAAACTTGTCTCTGTATTTATTTGGCCATGCAGGGTCTTAGATATGGCATGCAAGATCTTTAGCTGCAGCTTTCGAACTCTTAGTTCCGGCATGTGGGATCAAGTTCCCTGATCAGAGATCGAACCTGGTCTCTCTGCATTGAGGAATGCAGAGTCTTAGCCACTGGACACTGGAGAAGTTCCTTGTGCTTTTTATTTTGTACTATGTAAGGGTGTTACATATTCAAAAACTTAAAACAGTGAAAAAATTCAAGGCATTTTTGCCATCACGGCAAGTTTTAAATGGATTTTAGTTATAAAGGAAAAAAAGGTTAAGGCAGTAAAAATAAAATTGCCTCACAACTATAAGGCCCATTACTGCACTGTGAGTTGGTCCCTGTTCCCCCAGCTGCCCCAACAAGTCCATGCTGGCCCCATGAGGGCCCAGTGGGCCACACAGACTCTTTCCGGCCATACCTGTGGAGGCCTCTCTCTCAGGGAAGCCGACAGGCTCTTCAGGAGGGGGCGGTAGCTCCTCCTCTGCGGGCTTGAGATGACTGGGCCGAGGCTGCAGTGGAGGCCCCTCCACCAGGGCCTGTGGGAACAGAGGGGAGAAGAGTCATGCAACAGGGACACCACACAGTTCTACCCCTCCTCTGGTGGCACCAGGCACAATTAGCCCCCCTCTCCTTTAATAGGTTTTAGTTTTAGCTGTGCCTGGTCCTTGTTGCTGGTGGGGCTTTTCTCTAGTTGTAGGGAGCGGGGGCTACACTCTAGTTGCAGTGAGTGGGCCTCCCACTGTGGTACCCCCTCCTGCTGCAGAGCCCAGGCTCTAGGGGCCCAGTAGCTGTGGCTCCAGGCTCCAGAGCACAGGCTCAGTAGTTGTGGTACAAGGGCTCAGCTGTCCTGTGGCATGTGGGATCCTCCTGGACCAAGGATCTCCCACACTGGCATGCAGATTCTTCACTGCTGAGCCACCAGGAAAGCCGCCCCCATGAAACCCCTGGTACAGAGGCATAAACTGAGGCCAACTCCTTGCTCTGGGTTCCTTTACCCAGTCAATGCTACTTCCTTCTGCTTCTAAGGAATCTCCTGGAGTCATGGTTCCCCTCGGCCTGGAGCCGTCCTATGTCTACAATGCCCCTGTCAAGGGCAGAGGGTTAGAGATGGGTTTCCTCTGCACGATGAAGGATTTAGATTAGATGTAGGGGAATGTCCTCCTCAGAGCTGATGGAAGTACTGAAGTGGAAAGGGTATGGCATCCCTTCTCCAAGGATCTTGAAAAACACATCCAACTTTTACCAGCCTGAAAGAGCTTTTTAGAGGAACAGCCCTTGAGTAGGAGAAGGGACCTAACAACCTCCAGGCTTAAAATCTTGAAAGCCCCCTCCCCCCAACCCTCCCTCCTTTGACCCATGGAGCTCCATCAGGTACCAGGGGTTGGCAGTACCTGTGGCGGGGGTGGGGGAGGGGGCAGGTGCAACTGCTCTAAGTCTGAAATGAGTGATGCCTCCATTGTGGAGGGGGGCTCTTCATCAGGAGGGGGCAGGTCTGCTGGAGGGGGCGGAGGTGGAGGTGGGAGGAGGTCCAGGTCTGGAAGTGCATCGTCAACATCCAGGGGTGGAGGAGGAAGCGAACACCCTGCAACCAGAGGGAGCGAACAGGTTGGCCAGAGTCTCTGCAGGTGCACAAAAGAGGTGACACTAACCCAGGAGGCTGGGCAGCATGGCGGCTGAGGACTCAGGTCCAGTGTCACCCAGACCTCGGTTCCAGCTCTGGCTCCACCACTGACATGCTGGGTGTCCTTAAGCAAGAAACCATCTCTCTGAGCCTCAGTTTGCTCACCTGGAACATGGGTCTCAATCGCTTAGGGTGGTTCATGAGGATTAAGTAAAATGATGTAGGTAAGGGCTTGGCATGTGGCCCAGGCTCAGAAAACAGTGGCTGCCAAAGCCTTTTATAACAAGCCCCCCCGCCCCCCCAGTGGGGTGCCAGAGCACTGGAAACCCCATGAGAAGGGCCTTGTTCAAATGTAAGCAAAACCAGCCCCTAAGACGGTGGTTCTCAAGGTGTCACTCCTGGACCGGAAGCAGTGGCATCACCTGGGACCTTGTTAGAAACACAGTTTCTCAGCCCACCACAGAGCTGCAGAATCAGAAGCTCTGGGGCAGCACCTGGTCATGGGGTGTTTTGGAAATCCTCCAAGTGACACTGATGCCACTCAAGGTTGGGAACCACCACTTAGTTACATAACAGATTCAGGTAATAACTATCAGGTGTTGAAAGTATCAAGGGGATGACAGTTAGTAGGGAACTTTCCAGAGGAGCTGCTCAACTATCACCACCACCACCTGAACCCATTGATAACCCCCAGCAGACATCAGAGGTCTTTTGACTTGTGTTACATATCAGAAGGGACGGGCAGCATTGATGAAATGTCCTTACAAAAAAAAAAAAAATCCAAGGGAATTCCCTGGAGGGTCAGTGGCTAGGGCTCCGTGATTCCACTGCAGGGGACACAGGTTCGATCCCTGCTTGGGGAGCTAAGATCCTGCATGCAGCATGGTGTGGCCAAAAAAAAAGTGAGGGGGAACAGAGGGACAAGTTTGATGAGACCACACAGGGACCCAAAAGAACCAGTCAGCATACAGGACATTCTACAGAAATGGACTGTTTCTGCAAGAAATTAAGGGCATGGAGAGATCAGGAGAGGGGACGTCCCTAGAATTAAGAGATTTATATAATATATAGATCTGTCCTGTCCAGTACAGAAGTCACCAGCCACATGTGGCTATTGAGATGTGCTTAGTACTAAAAAAAAGAATGTAAATTATCTCATTGATAAAAGTAATATTATTTTACTTTTTTCTGCATGGATGGATACTAGGAAAATTTCAGTTACATAAGAGGTTTCCATTTGTGACTCGAATGATATTTTATTGGCCAGCACTGCTATGGATCTCACTTGGGCTCTGATTCAAAGGATTAATCATCTCATTTAATTCCCCTCATTTTGCAGATGAGGGAGAGCATGTCAATTATGGATAGACTCTTAGATAATCCTATGGCATTCCTGTTGATTTTGTTATATATTGTTTGGACTTGAGGTTATGTAAGAAAACAACCATTCGTACCGTATGTCAGAATGTGGCGCTGAAATGACTTGATTACTGGCATTTCCTTTAAATACTTCACAAGAGAAAAAAAAAAGGGAACAGATGAAACAAATGTGGCCAAATCTCAGTAACTGCTGAAACCAGATGTGGGATATACAGGGGCTCCTTGTACTGTTTTCCTTGTTGTTTGTTGTTTAATTACTAAATTGGGTCTGACTCTTACACTCATGATAGTGTAACCTTCTCCCCTCCAGGTTGTCCTGACAAGGGGCTGCCCAGCTCCCTAGGTCTCCTGGAACTCCAACTGGAGGGGTCTGGAGAGAAAGCACAGCACAGGACTGTGTGCACCGCCACACTCAGGGTGAGTGCTACTAACAGTGAGAGAAAGAGCATGGAGGCACTCTGCCCACCTCCTATCACAGGCGGATGAGGTCGGCCAGGCTCCAGCGAGGTCAGACCGCCCTAAACACTGAAGGAGAGCAGACAGAAAGGGTTTGAAGCCGAGCTGCCTCCTATCACAGGCGGATGAGGTCGGCCAGGCTCCAGCGAGGTCAGA
>SJYQ01050809.1:0-20136 GCA_006410935.1 Redunca redunca
CAGTCTCTTGCTCTCTGCCCAGCTCATTCTCCAGGCCTTCCCCTTCCCCATGCCCTTCGGGATCCTAATAAAATAACCAACAGTTGGGGGGAAAAGGTAAACCTTTATTTGGAAAAGAGAATTCCAATGACCAGTTAAACCCCCCTTTCATTTCCAAAACAGAAACAAGTAAGAAAACAAGGAAAAGATTATCTATCAAGCTCCTGCCCTCTGCCATCTTTAGCCATTTTTAAACTACACTGCCTGGCAGAAGAGAAGAGCTGACGGGCCCTAGTTCTAGGAACCAAGGAGACCGCCTCAGATGTCCGGGAAGAAACAGACAGAATGGATGGTAGGGTGTGGACAGATGGGCCTGGGGCTCAGACAGACACATGCCCAGTACCCAGGAAACAATGCTTAAAAATGTACACGCGGAGATAAATTCCCCAGAACCGAGGCATGGAAAGCTTACAACCATGAATGCAGCAGCAGAATCCAAGCTGTGTCTTTGGCTCTCAAAAAAAACAAAGGAGAAAATGTGAACCTCAGCTAACCGTCCCTAACTTTAGCCCCTCTCTGCTAGACCCTCAGTCCCGCTCTGGGCCACATCTGCAGGGCCAGCAGCAGCTACTCTGAGTGACGGGAGGTATGAGGAGGAGCCGGCCAGGAACACCCCATGCCATGCCCAGCGATGAAAGGTTGAGGCCTGCAGGTGACTCACATGGGCGAGGGGGCCCCCTGAATGGGCCAGAGAGGGGGAAAGCAGAGACAACGAGCAGCGGAGGCCGGGCCAGCTGGAGCAAACCCTCAGGCACCACCACGTCCAGGTCTCAGGCCGCTTGTGCCCAAGGCCACCTTTCTACTGAGAAGGCTTGGCCTGGGCTCAATCTCGGGCTTTTTTCTAGGGGCAAAAAAAAGGGAAGGGAATGTGGTAGGCAGCAAATAGTAAAAAGCAGGGGGAGGAGAGGAACAGAAAGCTGCAGCTGAGGTATGTGAGGCAAGGGGGCAAGTTCCTGAGGTCTCGAGTCCGCTGCCTGCTCTCCCACCCCGGGACTCCCACCCTCACCCTGGTCCTCCAGGGAGACCAGAGTTTCCTGACAGTTCTTCCTCCTCAGCCTTGAAGCGCTCTGAACCTTGAATCACTCTCTCTGCCCACTGACCCTCCACCCACCACAGGGCAGCCTGGGGAAAAGGACAAGCCCTGAGGGAAGCACACAGGCCAGTGGGCCGCTCTGGGCAGGAGGCTCAGAGGCTGCAAAGACCGGAAGTGCACCCAAGTCTGCGGGGCCCACTTGTTCCAGAGCCCTGATGGAGAGGACACCCTGCCTGGCCGGATGAATCCCTAATAAAACAGAAGATAAAGGGAGAGCAGGGCCCGTGACCCACGGCCCCAGTGTGGCAAGGGGGTTGGTCAGAGACAGGTGTGACTGCGCAGAAGAGCGTTGTCTCAGTATGTGTGTGTCTGCAGGAGGGCTGTGCCCACCGGTCTCAGGCAGGGAGAGGTTCGGGTCAGAAGGCACCACCAAGAAATGGCCTGAAAACAAATAATCAAGGAGATCAGTAGCTCCCGCAACCCTGGTAATCAAAAATCAGTGGGGAGCTCTGGATACATGGAGGGAAGGGGGGACCCCCGCTTGTGCCTCTCCTGGGGCCACCCCCTCATGTGGCACAGGATTAGGAAGAGGCTGGGGTGGGGCAGGGACCACAGGCATAGAATGTGGACAGGCCTGGAGAAAATCTAACCGTGGGGGAGAAGGGAACAAGGAGGGGGCAGGGAGGGGACGTTAAGTTTCTTGGATCTAAGTTTCCAGAAGCGTGGGATATTTCCACAGTCTCTGATCCGGTGAGCTCTTCTGGAAGAGAAGACGCGCTCTTCCCCTGGGAGCCCGTCATGGGGTGGTGACTTCCATCCCGAAGCTGGCCAGTAGGCAGAGGTGGTCTGAAGAGCAGAAGGGGTTGGGTAAGCCGTTGGCAGCCCAGAGGATCTCTTCAGAGAGGAGCGAGAGCCGGCCCAGGAGCTTGAGGGTTCCATCCTGATACAGCCTGCGATCTGGAGCACAGAGCGGAGGCCAGTGGGCGATGCGGCCACCACCACATGTCCCGGGGCAGGAGGGGGCCTGCGGGAGCTTCACCTTCAAGACGCTGCATCTTCTCGGCCGCCCACTCTCCCTCTCACCTCCTGCAGCCTCTTGGATGCTCCATAATGTCAGTGAATGGAGCAAGTGTGTTTGGGGGCTGTAGCAAACTAGAGAATGCCCCTCCAAGCCCAGCATTACAAGACCTTCCAACTTTCCGAAAGAAGTCGGAAACCCAGAGTTTCTATGTAAAATCTGATTTTTAAACATAAAATCCAAACACTGTAAAAGACGTGCTTTAAAGAAAATAGGCGTGGGGCTGACAGACTGCCACACTGTGACTACAGTGAGGGGTGAGAAGACAAGAAACTGGGTTTCTAACCTCACCAAGACCCTCACTAGCCAGCTGCCACTGAACAAATCCAATCACCTCCGGGTGCTCTATTTTGAGAAAGGAGGGATGGCTTGTTCTGCTACAAAGATAAAAAGAGAAGCCGGGCAAAGGGCCTAAGGGAAGTACGATGAGGATGACCAGCGTCAGGCAGGTATGAGATCTGCTCCTTTGCCAAGCAGGTCGCAGCAGCCCAAGTCATGTGGTCAGATGCCTGACCTACCATCAGCTCCCAGAGACTCTTGGGGGTGGCGTCTGGGAATCCAGGATCCACCAGGCTTACCAGTTCTGTTCCCATTCTCGCAGGACTCGGCTGAGAAGAAGATGTAATCCACTGTCGTTCCCAGACCCAGAGGCATTGTGGTGACCTCTGGGCGGCCGTGCTGGGGCAGGAAATGAGTATACACCGAGGTCAGGTGTAGGCAGTGCTGGATGGTGCCCACAGTCCTACAGGGGCGGAGGGGCGATAACCAGTCAGCAAACACTACTGATCTTCTCTCAAGGTCACTTCTCTGTGGATTTTATAAAGCTTTTTAATGGATTAGCCCAAATAAAGCAACCTCAGCAAGTTCCTTCCCATGCTAACCAGAGACGGAGCATCTTAGCTAAAATCAGCCTAGAAACAGACACATTTATATTCAGCCCTGTTGATGTTCCTTATCCCCCACCCTCCTCTTGCTACTTGGTGAAGTGTATGTGCCTCATGTGCCCTTGTCTGTGGGTCAGCAGGCTCTTCTGTGAGGCCTTACTCCCTAAGGAAATGTGCACGGGGTTTCATTTTTAAGAACCTGGGGGGGTCGCCTCTGGCCTCTGCACACCTGTATGTGCCTCCATAACCTTATCATGTATTAGGGGGAAGAGAAAGCTCAGCAAAGCGTTCCCCCAAATCAGGCCCAGGAAAGCCAAAAGGAGCCTCTCTAATTACCTCAATGGAGCTGGGATGCAAGCAGAGGGAACTGGAAGAAAATTACCTGGGGACATCTGGCTCAGACTCAGATGTGTCTTCCTCAATGACAGACTCAGCCCAGCCAGCAGGTCGCTCTGTAGAAGACCGGAGAGAGGAGTTTTATCATTCAAAGACAGGGAAGGAGGGTCAGAACCTTGCACCCTGAAACAGCAGTCAGATCCTTGACTGGATCGTTCCAGAAGGGAAAAGGGAAAGAGAAAGTGTGAAGGGAGAAGAAAACAAGGGACCGGAGTCAGGAACCTCAGGGAGCAGACCGACAGGGGCCTCTAACGCAGACATCTCTTCCCTGGTTCAGCAACTTTTTAAAAAATTTACACTTTAAGTTTTAGAATAGGTAATAACAGTCACATGGTTACAAAAACCAAAATGTGGAGAAAAACCTCAGTGAAAAGTCTCCTTCCTACTCTGGGCCCCTTGCCACTCAATTCCTCTCCCCAGGGACAACCAACATTACCAAATCCCTGGTGTATTCCTCTAGAATCTTTTATCCCAGTTAATCCATTGTGTATTTACACATATCTACAAATGTATGCATACACATATGTATGCACACCCTTACATACATATATGCATCCATACTTACACATACCTATATACACACACATACTCAAAGAGAAGAACACACACATTACTATTATCAGGAGAGAAAGAGGGGATATTATTACAGGTCCTGCTGGGCGTGCTACAGTTCCTGGGGTCATAAAGAATCGGCCATGACTTAGCGACTAAACAATAACAACCGACATTAGTAAGTGTTACGGACTGAATATTTGTGTCTCTTCAAAATATGTTGAAATCCTAATCCTCAATGGGATAGCATTTAGGAAGTGGGGCCTTCAGGAGGTAACCTGGCATTGAGGGTGAAGCCTTCATGAATAGGACTGATGCCCTTTTAAAAGGGATCCCAGAGAGCTGTCTCATCCTCTTTCTGCTGTGTGTAGCTGCAACAAGTTGGCAGTTAGCAAGCAGAGGGGAGTCTTCACCAGAATCAGACCATGCTGGCACCCGGGCCCTGGACTTCCAGACTCCTGAACAGTGAAAAATAAAGTTCTGTTGTTCATAACCCACTCATATATAGTATTTTGTTATAACAACCCAAACTAAGAAAATAGAATAACAAGGATCAACAAAATTGACAAACACTTAAGACAGACTGACCAAGAAAAAAGAGAAGACTCAAATTACTAAAACCAGGATTAAAAGAGAGGACATCACTACCAACCTTACAGAAATTTAAAAATTATAAGGATACAGTTAAAAACTGTATACCAACAAGCTAGATGACTTAGGTAAAATGGAAAAATTCCTAAAAAGACAAAAACTACATACACTTATTCAAGAAAAAGAAGAAAATCTGAATTAACAATTGTGGTATACTATGACCAAGTATTTTTATCCTAGAAATGTAATGGTTTAACATCTGAAAATCAATTAATAGAATGTGGAAAAACAAAAACCATGATCATCTGAATAGACAGAAAAACCCTTCGACATAATTCAACACTCCTTTATGACCAAAAAAGAAAGAAAAAACCCAAACTAAAAGCAAAACAAAATTCACAACACTAAACAAAACTAGGAACAAGGCTTCCCTGGTGGCTCAGTAGTGAAGAGTCCGCCTGCCAATGCAGGAGACATGGGTTCAATCCCTGGTCCGGGAGGGTCCCACGTGCCTCGGAGCAACTAAGCCCACGTGTCACAACTACTGGTAGTTTGACATACGGCCAAATCTCAGGAATTTCCTGTGGATATTCTAAAACTTGTCTTTGCTCTGCCTTTAAAGTTCAGAGTTTAATGTGTATCAGTGAGATTTACCACACAGCATGTTACTTCAGTTCAGTCGTTCAGTCATGTCTGACTCTTTGCAACCCCACGGACTGCAGCATGCCAGCCTTCCCTGTCTATCACCGACTCTGGGAGTTTACTCAAGCTCATGTCCATCAAGTCAGTGCTCATGTCCATCAAGTCGGTGATGACATCCAACCATCTCATTGTCTGTTGTCCCCTTCTCCTCCCACCTTCAGTCTTTCCCAGCATCAGGGTCTTTTCCAACGAGTCAGTTCTTCGCATCAGGTGGCCAAAGTATTGGAGTTTCAGCTTCAACATCAGTCCTTCCAATGAACACTCAGGACTGATCTCTTTAGGATGGACTGGTTGGATCTCCTTGCAGTCCATGGGACTCTCAACAGTCTTCTCCAACACCACAGCTCAAAAGCATCAATTCTTCAGCACTCAGCTTTCTTGATAGTCCAACTCACATCCATCCATGACTACTGGAAAAACCATAGTTTTGACTAGATGGACCTTTGTCGGTAAAGTAATGTCTCTGCTTTTTAATACGCTGTCTAGGTTGGTCATAGCTTTTTTCCAAGGAGCAAGTGTCTTTTAATTTCATGGCTGCAGTCACTATCTGCAGTGATTTTGGAGCCCAAGAAAATGAAGTCTCTCACTGTTTCTATTGTTTCCCCATCTACTTGCCATGAAGTGACAGGACCAGATGCCATGATCTTCATTTTATGAATGTTGAGTTTTAAGCCAACATTTTCTCTCTCCTCTTTCACTTTCATCAAGAGGCTCTTTAGTTCTTCTTCACTTTCTGCCATAAGGCTAGTGTCATATGTATATCTGAGGTTATTGATATTTCTCCTTGCAATCTTGATTCCAGCTCGTGCTTCATCCAGCCCAGAGTTTCTCATGATGTACTCTGCATAAAAGTTAAATAAGCAGGGTGACATATACAGCATTGACGTACTCCTTTCCGGATTTAGAACCAGTCTGTTGTTTCATGTACAGTTCTAACTGTTGCTTCTTGACCTGCATACAGATTTCTCAGGAGGGAGGTCAGGTGGTCTGGTAGTCCTATCTCTTGAAGAATTTTCCACAGTTTGCTGTGATCCACACAGTCAAAGGCTTTGGCGTAGTCTATAAAGCAGATGTTTTTCGGGAACTCTTGCTTTTTCAATTATTCAACGGATATTGGCAATTTGATCTCTGGTTCCTCTGCCTTTTCTAAATCCAGCTTGAACATCTGGAAGTTCACAGTTCACATACTATTGAAGCATGGCTTGGAGAATTTTGAGCATTACTTTACTAGCATGTGAGATGAGTGCAATTGTGCGTTGTTTGAGCGTTCTTTGACATCACCTTTCTTTGGGATTGGAATGAAAACTGACCTTTTCCAGTCCCGTGGCCGCTGCTGAGTTTTCCAAATTTGCTGGCATATTGAGTGCAGCACTTTCACAGCATCATCTTTTAGGATTTGAAATAGCTCAACTGGAATTCCATCACCTCCACTAGCTTTGTTCATAGTGATGCTTCTTAAGGCCCACTTTACTTTGCATTCCAGGGTGTCTGGTTCTAAGTGCCTGATCACACCATGGTGGTTATCTGGGTCATGAAGATCTTTTTTGTATAGCTCCTCAGTGTATTCTTGCCACCTGTTCTTAATAGCTTCTGCTTCTGCACTCATTTCACATGCTAGCAAGGTAATGCTCAAAATCCTTCAAGTTAGGCTTCAACAGTACGTGAAGCGAGAACTTCCAGATGTACAAGTTTGATTTAGAAAAGGCAGAGGAACCAGACATCAAATTGCCAACATTCACTGGATCATAGAAAAAGCTAGAGAATTCCAGAAAAACATCTACTTCTGTTTCACTGACTACATGAAAACCTTTGACTGTGTGGATCACAACAAACTGTGGAAAATTCTTAAAGAGATGGGAATGCCAGACCACCTGACTTGTCTCCTGAGAAACCTGTATGTGGGTTAAAAACCAACAGTTAGAACCAGACATGGAACAATGGACTGGTTCAAAATAGGGAAAGGAGAACAACAAGGCTGTATATTGTCACCCTGCTTATTTAACTTCTATGCAGAGTACATCATGTGAAATGCCAGGCTGGATGAATCACAAGCTGGAATCAAGACTGCCAGGAGAAATATTAACAGCCTTAAATATGCAGATGATACCACTCTAACGGCAGAAAGTAAAGAGGAACTAAAGAGCCTCTTGATGAGGGTAAAGGAGGAGAGTGAAAAACTGATTTACAACTCAACATTCAAAAAACTAAAATCATGGCATCTGTTTCATGACAAATAGAAGAGGAAAAAATGGAAGCAGTGACAGATTTTATTTTCTTAGGCTCCAAAATCACTGTGGACATTAAGTGCAGTAATGAGATTTAAAAGACACTTGCTCTTTGGAAGGAAAGCTATGACAAACCTAGACACTGTATTAAAAAGCAGAGACATCACTTTGCCAACAAAGGTCCCTATAGTCAAGGGTATGGTTTTTCCAGTAGTCATGTATGGATGTGAAATTAGACCATAAAGAAGGCTGAGCACTGAAGAATTTATGCTTTTGAATTGTGGTGCTGGAAAAGACTCTTGAGAGTCCTTTGGACTGCAAGGAGATCAAACCAGTCAAGCCTAAAGGAAATCAACCCTGAATATTCATTGGAAGGACTGATGCTGAAGCTGAAGCTCCAACACTTTGGCCACCTGATGCAAAGAGTAGACTCACTGGAAAAGAGCCTAATGCTGGGAAAGACTGAGGGCAGGAGGAGAAGAGGCCAACAGAGGATGAGATGGTTAGATAACATCACTCACTCAATGGACATGAGTTTGAGCAAACTCTGGGAGATAGCAAAGGACAGGAAAGCCTGGCATCCTGCAGTCTATGGGGTTGCAAAGAGTTGGATACAACTTAGCGACTAAACAACAACCATATCCAATTAAGTGAAAGTTGGTCAGTTGTGTCCAACTCTTTGCAACCCCGTGGACTATACAGTCCATGGACTTCTCCAGGCCAGAATACTGGAGTGGTAGCCTTCCCCTTCTCCAGGGGATCCTCCCAACCCAGGGATCGAATCCAGGTCTCCCACATTGCAGGAGGATTCTTTACCAGCTGAGCCACAAGGGAAGCCCATATACAATTAAAAGGAATTCCAAAAAGAGGAAGCAGAAAGTAGAAAATTATTGAAGAAATTATCAGCAAACCATCATGAAATTTCAGAATTCAAGGGATTAGAGAAAATGACCAGAGTCTCAGGGAGGCAAAATATACAAAGAAAGGATCAAGAATCAAAATAGAAGCAGATTTCTCATTATTAATACTGGAGCCTGCAAGACAATGGACTAAATTAATTTCCAAACTAGACCTTTACCCTTACCAAAACCTCATACAAGTATGAGAACAAAAAACAGGGAAAAAAATCAAGTGTTTTTGTTTTTGTTAGCACACGAAAAGAAAAACCAAAGAGAAAGGAAAACTGGTTCCCTGAGCAGCAAGTTCTCCCCCTGCAGCTCTGTGTACGAACAGCACCGCTCTGGCAGTTCCACAGGACCCAGACCTCTGCCTGCCCTACCAGGCCGCATGAGCACACCGGCCCCAACTGACCCCATCTGAGCTAAGACAGCACTGGTAGCAGCAGAGAAAGTAAGGTCTGCAAATACCTGGGAAAAGGAGAGTAAGTTGTGCAGAAATAAGCCAGTCCGAGAGCTAGAATCTGAATTTTCCTGGTTCAAAACCTGATCAGATAGCCTTTGCTCTGTAGCCATCTGGCCAGTTTGTAAATAGTAGTTGCTGCTGCTAAGTCGCTCCAGTCATGTCCAACTCTGTGCGACCCCATAGATGGCAGCCCACCAGGCTCCCCCGTCCGTGGGATTCTCCAGGTGAGAACATTGAGTGGGTTGCCATTTCCTTCTCCAATGCATCAAAGTTAAAAGTGAAAGTGAAGTCGCTCAGTCATGTCTGACTCTTAGCGACCCCATGGACTGCAGCCTCCCAGCCTCCTCTATTCATGGGATTTTCCAGACAAGAGTACTAGAGTGGGTTGTCATTGCCTTCTCCAGTAAATAGTAGTTAGTCCACTGTCTTATGAAAGTCATCTATTAGCAACTGGTTTTTTTCCTAGAATGCACTTAACTAGGCTCATGCTTTATTCTTGCATGTTAAAAGACCCAAAGCTCTGTAAATAAATGGCAATATGCAAGTGCTCATGAAAAAGAAAACATAGTAACCCCTTTCAGTGTCTTTAAGAACCATACTGGAAAGAAGAAACCACTAATAATTAAAAATATTTATAAGAGGGGGACTTAAAATTTAAATTCCCATCTCATGAAGTATTCCCTCAAAAAGAGAATGAGGGAGCATGAGAATCACAATGTTTCTTTCTTTTTTTTCCATACGTGTTATGTAGAACACACTAGCACCATGCAATGTCAACTTGTGGGAAAGTCAGACCATCACTGCCTACCACTGAGCTCCTCTTGCAACTGAGATGCTTCCCATTAAAGTCAGTATCACAGTCAAGTTGTTAAGTTTTACTGTGCACAGTTGGGCTGGATGACTCTGGCGCCAGATTGGAAATATTATTTGATAGCAGATCTAAACAAGTCCTCCAGAAAAAAAGATGACACACAATGATCTGGTACTGAACTCGTCTTTCTACTCATGGTCTACTAAAAGTGATGGTAGCTTTTTAGACTCGGAGTCTTTAAAAAAGATTCATCAGGAGCCTGTTCAGCCCTGTCTGGGGGTACTGAACAAACAGAAAGGCACGTTCACGGTTTGTGGAGGATGGGTGTGTTTACTCAAATTTAATCTCAATTTTGAAAATACTGCTATTATTGGGCATTGTTAGTGAACTGGATATTTTCCCCCTACATAATGATTCTACTTACAAAGTGATTGTCAGTATGTATTTAAAAGTTCTTATTTTGTTATTAAATCAACATGCTTATGTTTCAAGTATAGTACTGATTTTTTAAAAACAATCTATTCTTAACATGGAATTAACTATGTGGGATCCTACTACAGTTTAACTTGAGGATTCTGAATTCTTAAAACACTCATCCACAGCTTCCTTGCCTGAGTCCAACTGACACAAGCACCTACCCCAGTTCCTGGCACAGGCCAGTCGCTTTGTGCACAGTTATTATTGCTATCACCACAGCTGTAATAATACATTAGCTTTGCAATTAAAAAAAAAAACCCAAGCCATTGAAATGCTCACTTCTTTGTGTAAAATGCCAATGCAAGTTAAAGTCCTTCAAGAAAACAATGAATTCATTGCTTACCACCAGTCCTTTTATTAATACTACAGTTTTTTCAGTCACTGCTTGGTCATCTTAAGTTATTCTTCTAGCATTTTCCTCAAGAAAGAGTTTGGGTTGAGTATAAAATTCTTGAGACATACCTTCTTTCCTGGAAACTTTGCTCTCCAGTGTTCTAGAGTTGAATGTTAATTTTAAGAAATCTGAAGCCTACCTAATTAGTTTTACCTTTAAAGGTAGCCCGATTTAAAAAAAAAAAAGGTATCCCACTCTTTTTGGTTCAATTGTCCAAAAGATTCTTTCATCTTTGACTTCTGTTAACTTCATTAGGAGGTCTTACTGTTGATTCTCCTATGTCAGTTTTCCCTGAGACATGGTATATCCTTCTCAATCCAAAGATTCAGATCTCTTCATCTTGGGAAAATCTTCCTTATATCCTACCTTTAAATACTCCTTTTGTGCCATGATATTGGCTTTCTTCTTTGTAAACGCCAATTATGTATATATTCAATCTCCATAACTTCCACTCCTGTCATATTCTCTCTGGCACTTTCTATCTTTCCTGGCCTCTGCCTCGTTTTCAGCAATGCCTCTTCTCTCTTGTGCTACATCTAATTTTGGCTTCATTTTCAGTGATTTTTTTCACTTTTTAGTCCACTTCTTTCCTGAGCTCAGCAGCTTACATTTCATCCTCTGGATCTGCATTCCAAATAATGGGCATTTTCCTTACGACACAGGGTTGTGTGAGTCCTTTTAACCTTTACGTCTCCCAGCCAAAAGAAATGTGTAGCTCCGTAAGCATTTCATCTCCACCCTGCCACTTAAACAGACTCTTCATGCAAAGATGGCTTGATTCCTTGATCAGTCTTTCCTCCAGTGCCTCTCTGGACCAGAAGGGTTCAGGCAATTTCATTTCACAACCTGTGCCATCCTATTCCTGTTGATGAAACAAGGGATTCTGATTTTGTGCCTCAAGGTTCGCACCTCACCATGAGGAAATGCACCCTGCCGGTCCTTCTTGAGATTCATACACGGCCCCACAGACGAGTCTCTCCACACCTCCTCCAGCTGGATCGCCAGTGCTTCTTGCAGCCATTCCACCCGTGCTGTGCTTCCCGATTTCAGGTATCTTCAGGTTGCCTAGCTTTCTCAAAGATGGAGTTTGTTTTTTTTTTTCTCCTTGTTGCTTTGGAGTATAGTTTCAAAGACATGAAGTGAAGAATGTCAAGTATATACTCTGCTATGTACCATCTGAAGGTTCTCAGTAGGAGTAACTTTTTACTACAACCAGGAGTACTGTCACCTTACGATTTTCACGTCTGTTTTCTCTCTTATACATGCCGTACACGTGCTCAGTGTGTATGAGCAACTTTAGCTTACAAAGCTTCTGGCATACTCAAGGTCTCAAAGCTGGTTAGAACCCAAGTCTCTTGATTCCTAGTTCATGTTCTCAACACATTGCACATGGCCAGTGAACCTCACTGACCTTCCCCTTAAGTGTATTTTTTACCAGAAGCTGATATCTAAGAATTATACCTATAAAAGACTAAAACCCACATAACTGACAAACATCAGAAGTGAAGAGGAAAGAAGACCAAGCTGACTTAGTTGGACAAGTCAGGGAACAAGCTGAGCTCCCATTACCTGGCGTAGTGTCTGTCACTCCTTCCAGAAGAACCAGTCCCACAGGTCGCTGGCAGGCGAGGCTGCAGAAGCGGAAACGCAGCAGGAAGTCTCGGCTATACTTGCGTCTCTCTGTAAACCAGGGAAAGCCACACAGTGAAAGGAAGCAAGAAGAGCCACGTGCTGGGACTTCCTCAATCCCAAGAAGCTTCCAGTGCAGGGACACAGGGAATCTGGCCCCGAAGACGAGGAGATTTTCCAAAGGCTATGATGGACAGTTGTCCATTTCACGGGGGGACCACGAGGAGGACGATGAAATGTATAAAGGAATGTGCTCAGAGAACTGAGGGAATTACGCTTTCTCTTGTCAGTGAGGTGCCAGCTTTCTCCCAAAATGGGCAGGGAGGGACAACCAACCGAAACGATGGCACGTGCTCACCTGAGCTCGTGGGATGACAGGAGGTGACATACTGACAACAGTCAGTGATACCCAGGGAGCTGGGCCACAGTGGGGCCTGCAGCCTCCTCTGATAAAGCTGATGGGAGAAGTCTTCCTGTCCAGATACCTATGAGCAAAGAGCAGACGGCAATGAGGAATCCGAGACGGAGAGAGAAGCCCGTGTTTGGGGACATACAGACAAACATACACACATAGTCACACTACGTACAAAACACGTCAGTCTCACGGGAAAGTTAAACATAAGGAACTAATTAAAACTATTTTTTGTTAATTAGAAACACTGAAATGTCCACGAGACAGGCACAAGGGGAAAGAAAATAAGGTCTGTGAAACAAAGAGAAAAGAACCATGTGAACACAGGGTCCCCTAAATTTCATCTTGGAAAAATCTACACTACTCTGCCAGGGAGTATCCACTTTCAAGGGCTTTAATTCGCCACGGGAAAAGGCTTATTTGGATCTTTGGATCTTCTGGATCGAAGTCTAGCATCTAAAGCCCATTACCGGGAAATCACAGGGTCAAACCAAATGGGAAATGCACCAAAGCACTTTACCGTATCTACGCCACCATCCTCAATCAAAGCCCACGAGCAGCCTGGGAGCGGACAGAACGTAGTAGGGGAAACATTCGGCAGCATCAGTCATCTGCACATCTCCAACGCGTGTAGCAAAATCCCCTTTATTTCATTTACAAACAACAAATATTTGAATGCCAACTAGGTGCAAGACACTAGCCATGTGCTAGGGAGATAATCAATCTGCCCGCAAAGGACAAACACTTTCAGTATGCCATCAGAAGGAAACACCTTCAATCGAATGGCCATTTACTAGCTGCGTCACTTTGGGCAAGTCAGTTAACACCTCTTGGGTTCAATATCCTCTCCTATTGAATGGGATAATAATACCACAGACAACTAAGAATCTTGACAACAATAACCACTACCAATTATTGACTGCTCCCTTTGAAGCAGGAACTGGAAAACACTTTGTGTGCATTATTTTAATGAATCCACCAAAGAAGACCCTCAGAAGCAGGTCTCATCATATTCCCCAGGGTATGATGAGGCCAATGGGGCTCACGGAAGGGAAGTAACTTGCCCAAGGTGGCAGAGCAGGGATCTAAATGCAGGACTGTCTGGCTTCCAAATGAGTGCTCTGAGTCACTCTGCTTAATGGCAGCTGTCATGTGGGAGGCCGTTCTCAAGTCTGCTTCTCATTCCCTGAGCCCCTTGGTAACAGCAGCAGCCTCCTGGCAGGATAATGCCTTCCTCTTTGCATGTGGCAATCAGGACATCGCTGGCACTTAAGTAACCTCATTAAAATAAAAGCCCAAAGGGCTCGGCAATAATTCAGTCATCTTACGTCCTTTCTCCACTGTGCTTTGCCAAAAGTTAAGGAACAAATTGGATCAGCAGGAGCAAAAGAGAGAAACAAGGAGATTAAGTGACATATAAAGGAATCAGCACAAGCTGAATGCTCCTCAGCAGGGCTAAATGAACCACAATAAACCTGAAATACAGCTATGTTACAAAGATTCAACAGTCAATAGGAATGAGATAGATACGTATGTACATTGTTGAGTAAAAAAGAAAGCTAGAAAATGAAATATACAGTAATATGTCATGTTTATAAACACATACAATAGATTAGATATCAGCCATTAGAAGCAGTCTCAGCATAGTATTGGAGGGCAAGAGCCCTGGGGCCAGACCACCTGATTACAAATCCTGGCTCCACCACTAATGACCTGTACAAACCATAGAGAGTAAATGACCTAACTTTCTCTATGCCTTGGGTTTCTCACTTATAAAATAGAAGCAATGATAGAACTTGTGGAAACTAATGAGTTAACGTAGGTAAAGTGCTTAAAATAGCATCTGGCAGAGTAAGTGATTAATAAATAGAGACTAAGACAGTTACATCACCACAGCAGTTTAGGTAGCACCGCAAATGCACAGAAAATGACCTGGAAGAACAACACCGAACTCTGAACAGTTATTACGTGACTCTAAGGGGAGACGTGGGAAATGTAGGTAATAAAGCGGGTTTAGACCAAAGCCCGCTTTATTACCTGCATTTCTCATGTCTCTCCTTAGAGTCATGTAATAATGCTTGAATCCTTATAGAGATGTACTTGTGTACATCTGTGCATTTACTTATGTACCTGTAAACTAAACAAATTAATGATAAACCTGAAAGGATTCCAGTATACCAAAGGCACTCATGAGCTCCCAACTTCCAGGTGTGGGTACCAGAGCTATCAACAGGACACGAGAAAGCAGGAGGGAGGCAGCACAGGAGTCCCTTGGGTCCCTGCCACAGAAGCAGCCCTGCATGCCGCACCCCAATCCCCCTCTAAGCCAAGCCAGCAGTGGCCGTTCCCATCTCACCTTCCAGGCTGGCATCCCGTGATACTGGAGCTCTCCGTCCCTGATGAAGTTGTAGAGAGGTGAGTCGGGGACGGAGTTCAGGTCCCCACACAGGACGATGGGGCAGTGGCTGCCATCTGACAGCCTGGCTACCTTGTCCACTTCGGCCAGGAGAATGGCCATCTGGGCCAGCTTGATGTCACCCCGCCGTGGGTTGTACAGGACGTGGGTATTTGCCACACATAAGGGGGCCACCGAGACCTGCCCCAGGCCTTCTGGGACCAGTGGCTGCAGCAGCAACACTAAGCCCACATTGTCCCGATTGAGGAGCTCCAAGCCAGGCCGGAAGTACTCCACGGGGCTGGCGCAGAGCAGACGGAATCTCGTGGGCTTGTAGCAGACAGCACAGCCATCTGTCTTACACCCAGTCCTCCTCTTGTAGAAACAGGTAAAGCCTGCAAGGAACACCCCGCCAAGGAGATGGGTCAGAGTCCTTGAACCCTGCATCCCTCCAACCGTTGCCAGTAGCCCAGGTGTGTGCTCCCAGTGCACTGCTCCCGCTGCTCGACACGGGGGAGTCCGTGCCCTGACACGTCCCTGGGTTCTGCAGAGGTTCCCTTACAGCGGTAACCAGATGGCTGTGCAGCTAGAAGGGGAAGGAGGGACAGAAGGGTGTGATAGGAAAAGCATGGACTCTGGGGTAAGATAAGTTGGAGTCCAGGCTCCACAAGCTATGAGCTTTTTTATTTACAGCTTTGTGACCTTTGAGCTAGTCACTCAAATTTTCTGAACCTCAGTCTCCTCCCTATAAAATGGGTGTAATAATTTCAGCCTCAGAGAGTTGGTAAATAGATGTAAATAAATGGCAATGTATGTCAGAACCACTTTAAAACTTCAGGACTCTTGTTTTTCTTCTTACTCCACACGAGGGAGCTAGCTGACAGGTGAAAGGGTTTACTGAGACGAAAGAAGAGATGGTGTGTTCAATAGAGGACAGACAGGGTGGGAGGAAAAAAGATTGGCACATGTGCCAGGGAGCGGCATTACCCATCATTCTCAGAGAGGGCTCCAGCTGCTCCCAGTAATGATCTTCCTGGACTTCCTGGAGACACAAGATCTGGGGAAACGACACAGAGACCAGTCACTCCAGGGTAACGGAGGGCACCACAGTGCGACTCCCACCCCAGGAGCAGACGCTGAAGCCACATGGGAAGCTGCTGTGGGTCTCAGGCTGGGACACACTGACACTTCCTCTGGGGGCTGACTCTTCCCCGATTGCCACTCCAGCAAAGAACAGGCCCCGAGTGAAGCTGGCTTTTCCTGTTCCTTGAATCGCTCAAGTCTTCTTCCCTGCCTCAAGGTGCTAGCGAGGGTGTACCTATGGAGAGGCATCTTGGTATCTGCCCAAAACTCATTTACACCAGGCAGCAAGCTCCCATCCTAAGCCGGACTCCAATCACATGAACAACTGTGGGTGAACTCATTTTTCTAAGGGCACAGGGAAACAGCCAAGGTCAGGAGCAAATGCAAGATGGCACAACCGCATCCATCCCACCCTCCCCGCCTGCCTTTGCTTACGTCCGGGTCCCAGTGCTGGAATTCCTGCATGAGATTCGCAAAGCGATAGTTCCAGTTGAGGATGTCTGGGTGGCAATGCAAATAGAGCTCGGAGCTCTGCTGCATCAGGTCCTGGGCCAGGATGTTATAGGACATCAGAGTGAACTGGAACTGAGGGCCATCCCCTGCCTCCAGGCCCTGAACAGCTGGCTGAGTGGAGAAATCCTCCCATTCTCGCCACAAGATTTCTGCAGAGGGGTTGGGAAGAAGAGGGCCGTGGTTGAGTCCTTGCTATCCACAGGGCCCACCGTCTCTACTCCTGGCCCAGCGATACTGTGACAAAGTTCCCTTTCTCATTTTCCCTGTCATCCATCCCTTTCTGTGGTGATCTGCACAACACTCTAAGGACAGCCTCAGACCAGAGAGTAAGCGCCACAAAGCCAGAGACAATCTTGGCCTGTTCACCACTGTATCCCTAGTACCTGGCATAGTACCTGGTACTTAGTCCACTAAAGTTCACTAAACATGGCCAGCAATTCCTCACTTTTGATAAGGCCATGGGTCTCCGGGGAATCACTCAGATGAATGCGCGTAACAGACATCTGAGATTAAAGACATTTCTGGGTAATCTCAGCCTTGGCTGTCTTCTGATCTCTACACCTAGAAGGGCCTACAGAACCAGAAACTGTAATGTGTCCCCTATATCCCCTAGAGCAGGGAGCTAGCTGTAGAGTGGACTGCAAACCTATGTGAGGCACAGCCCTCATTCTCCAGATTTTAACGGAAGCCCAATACGTAACACAGATAAAAATGGAGTTATCCTGTTTGGGGCAGAGAAAGCGGAGTCCCTGAGAGCTCTCCACCCTTACCCCAGGTTCCTCCGGACAATCAGTAACACAGAGAATGAGAGCCAGGGTCTGCTTTCAGTTCTACCACTACCTAGCCACGTGACTTTCGGCATGTCCTGCCACCTCTCTGAGCCTTGATGACTCCATCTCAGAAGGCCACAGGGCTGGATGAAATTACCTCCAAGGCCCCTCTGGATTTGCCGCTGCAAGTCTCAGAAAGCCAGAATGTGGCAGCAGAGCTCCACACAAAAGGGCCTTCTCTTTAGCAACAGCTTTGCCCACCTCCGAGACAACCGCTGCCCTGGCTCGCTCAATCAGCTGTCAAGACTCACCGTGATACGGAATTTCCACTGGGGCAGGCTGCAGCTGCCCCAGACCCTCAAAGGGCCAGACGGGAGCCTCTTCCTGGGGCACAGGCTCCGGTGCGATGCTCCAGGCCACCATCGCGGGGTCCGCATCCCACTGCCCTGTGGCCAGCGCACCCACGGGGAGGACGGCACAGTCTGTGTACTGGGAGCCAGTCTGCACGGGCACTGCTGCCCACATTGGGCCCTCGACCTCCGGCAGCAGCTCTTCCTCTCCTAGCACCTCGGGGAAAGCCTCCTCCAGGTTCTCTGCCGCCCGCAGGTCACTCAGCTGCCTGCTGGACCACCTGTCCTCCGGAGCAGCATCCTGTTCTCCGGGATTATCCATCAGGAGGGCCAGGCTGCTCTCAGCGAGTCCCTTATCTACAAGGGGACCATCATTCACAGTTGACAGCACCTGGCTCGACCCTTCTTCCCGCCACTGCTGCAGCAGGCCCTCACGCTCCTCCTGGTCAGGACCCCGAGGGGCCATGGCAAAGTCGCCTTCTACCTGGGAGGACGAGCTCTTCGCCAGGAGAACATTTTTTCGACATGTGAAGAAAGCATCTAAAAAGAAAGCCAAAATACCATGTTATAAGGTGATGGCATCATTCAACTCACACTCCTCTCTCAACTTCTGACATGTCTCGTGTGCAGGCATGCTCAGTCGCTCAGTTGTGTCTGACTCTTTGCGACCCTATGGACTGTAGCCCGCCAGGCTCCTCTGTCCATGGATTCTCCAGGCAAGAATACTGGAGTGGGTTGCCACGCCCTCCTCCAGGGGATCTTCCTGACCCAGGGATTGAAGCTGGGTCTCCTGCACTGCAGGCAGATTCTTTACCACTGAGCCACAAGAAAGCCATTAAGTCCCATACAAGCAAGAATCATATCCACCGTGCTCATTGTTGTATCATCACTGAACCTGCCCATTTTAGGGTCTGGAACATAATCATCACCAGAGCCAAGTGCTTACTATGTGTCTTCTAAGTACTTTACAAGTATTAACTAACTTACATGGTAGGGATCTGATAAATACTCTGTGCGTGAATGAAAGAATGGCTATCCCAGATAATCGAGAACAGAGATGATCACCTATAACCACGCTCCTTTTGTCTGGAGATTAAGAATCCTATTAACTTCAACTCTCTGGTTCTAAGAGCCACATGACACTGGAACCAGCACTTGACCATAATCATAACTGTGGGTTGTGGCCCAGCACCGAAATGAACAAAACTGTGTGACCTTAGACAATGCCCCTACTGAGATGGACTTACTCTTGACTGTAAAATGAGGATGAGGGAACTGTGAATTGGATAATCCCCAAGAGCTTTTCTAGTTCTATAAATCTCCCCATCTATGAATGCGTTCCAACATAAAGTAGACAAAAAGGGTGTCTCAAAATCTGGATAATCTGCCTTTTAGCAAAGGCCTGGGGTCCTCTTCTCAAAGCTATTTATTCTACTCATAAATCTTCACAAATATCATTATCAGCTTTCCCATTCCACAGCGCTCTGCTGCTGCTGCTGCTGCTGCTGCTGCTGCTAAGTTGCTTCAGTCGTGTCCGACTCTGTGAGACCCCACAGACAGCAGCCCACCAGGCTCCACCGTCCCTGGGATTTTCCAGGCAAGAACACTGGAGTGGGTTGCCATTTCCTTCTCCAATGCATGAAAGTGAAAAGTGAAAGTGAAGTGGCTCAGTCGTGTCTGACTCTTCACGACCCCGTGGACTGCAGCCCACCAAGCTCCTCCATCCATGGGATTTTCCAGGCAAGAGTACTGGAGTGGGGTGCCATTGCCTTCTAGAGGCTGCAAATCAGAAGGTGCCGACAACTCAGCAGAAGATAGCTGCAACCTCTCTGCTACAGCAGCCACAATGACAGCCAACAGGCAAAAGAAAGTAGATGGGGAAAACTCTAAAATTAGAGGCCCCCAAAATCCAAGCACAGTACTGTGGTGCAGACAAAACGTCCCCCAACCAACACACACTAAGTCACTTGTTTATATCATCCAAGTGACATGGATGATGTCCCTCCATCACTGGAGACGCATTTCATCAGTTCCTTTTTTTAAGGCAAGAAAAACTTCAAAATGGCTCAAATGTTGAAAGACACTCTTATTTATGGCCTGTGTGGATTTAGGTCCCTCAAACCTCAAAGTGGTTTTCAACCAGGGGTGATTCTGCCCTCAAAGAACATTTCCACATTGTCTGGAGGAACAGTGGTCGTCCCAACTGTGGGGATGCTACTGGCATCTAGTGGTTATAGGATAAAGAGATTGTGAGCATCCTAAAGTGAGAGAGACAGCTCCACAAGGAACTATCAAACGTCAGTAGTACTGAGAGTGGGAAACTCTGCTTTAAACCTATGTGCTGGGTTGCTGGTTTTAGTCTCAGGGACTCGCTAATTCACTGCCCTTTGAAACATCCTCTATTTATACCAAATGGCAGAAGTTCTTTGATTTATATGTG
>SJYQ01050825.1:0-60117 GCA_006410935.1 Redunca redunca
ATCCAACCAGTCCATTCTGAAGGAGATTTCTTTGGAAGGAATGATGCTAAAGCTGAAACTCCAGTACTTTGGCCACCTCATGCAACGAGTTGACTCATTGGAAAAGACTCTGATGCTGGGAGAGATTAGGGGCAGGAGGAGAAGGGGTTGACCGAGGATGAGATGGCTGGATGTCATCACGGACTCGATGGACATGAGTCTGGGTGAACTCCGGGAGATGGTGATGGACGGGGAGGCCTGGCGTGCTGCGATTCATGGGGTCGCAAAGGGTCGGACACAACTGAGCGACTGAACTGAACTGAACTGAACTCCCCACTGGGTCCCTGTTGTCTAGGACAGTGCCATGGCACACTGTGGAATGGATGGGTCAATAGTCCAAAAAGAGATGAGAGAGGCACTGGGGTCACTTACCAGCTTTCTGAAGCTCTCTGGCTAGTCTCCCATCAACCAGGTTCCTGACAAGGGCATTCCATGCTGTGGAAAGTATAGAGTGGCTGGGAGTTACTGTTAGTTGTTGGACTTCATAGGAGCAGAGGAAGGGCAGAGAGAATCCCAGGGTGATGGCCCAAGAAGAAGAAATCTGGAGGTCTGGGTTCCAGTCCCACTTGAGATATCAACTTGCTGGTGTCCTGAGTTGAGTGACCTGTCCACTCTGTGCCAAGATTACCTCCTAGAATCACTTCAAGCCCTATGTTTAGAAGCAGAACATATTAGCTCCATTTTGCAGGTGAGAAAACTGAAGCTCAGAGAAAACAAGGTCATGCAATTGCTATGGTAAAGGAATTTGGCTTGAGTCACAAGCTAAGCTGTATGGAGCCTTGATGCTCTAGGCAACTCCTCTGGTGCCTGTAAATAACTCTTGACTTTAAGGGTGGTTGATCTAATGATTGGCTGGAGTGGAATGATGGGAAAGGCCTTCTTGTCAAGAGTCCAAGGACGTACCACTGTAAGTCTTCCCTTCTCCATTCCCTTCCTCTCACTCCTCCTGCCCCAGCTGGATTCTGTATTTTCCTGGCCCACCTTACTCCAAACCCCTTTGGCTTTGCCTAGGTTCCAGCCTTTCAAACTGAAAAGACCTTTTAGGATCTTCAGCACACAAAACTGGCCTGAGATGAGGCAGGCCTCCTGCCTAATACAGAGCTCCCCAGCGACCCACACTTCCTCCACCAATCAGGAAGCAGGGGAGATCAGCAGTGGCCATTTAACAGATGAGTAAGACAGGAAAGAGAAATCATTTGCTTTCATTCCAAAGACCAAGTGCCAGACAGGAATTCAGGGCCATTCCTCCTTTTCTCCTGGGACTTTCAGATGGCCAGGGGGTTGGAATTGGCGCATAAGTTTCAACTGAGCTCAGAATACCCTAGAGGAGATCATCATGTGCTGTTTCACATCCAAGAAAGTTGCATGTCCACCTTTTCAGCAGCTTTCATCTCCTCAAGCCCACCAGGCAAGGCTGGCCCACCTACCTTGAGCTTTGTTCCTGTCTCATGGGAGTCACAGGAAAATCCAGACTTGGGATGGCCACCTCTTATACATATGTCTGCATCCCCCAGAGAACCCTGTTAATGAAGTATATTTATAGTATTTAGAACAGAAACAGTTTTATAAATAAGCCAGATATCCCACAGAGGGGCCTGGTCAAACAAATGATCACGTAGCCTTACCATGGAAGTCAGTGTGCCCTGGAGAATGATGACACGTAACACTTATTTCGTGTGGATACTCCTCTAAGTATCCTATGCATTTTGATCTAACCCTCACAGCAACCCTATAAGGAAGAGATTACTGTGCATGCCTGCTAAGGCACTTCAGTCGTGTCTGACTCTCTGAGACCCTATTCACTGTAGCCTGTCAGGGTCCTCATTCCATGGGATTTTCCAAGCAAGAATACTGGAGTGGGTTGCCATGCCTGCCTTCAGGGGATCTTCTCAGCCCAGGAACTGAACCCACGTCTCCTGCATTGGCAGGCGAATTCTTTACCACTAGCACCACCTACTACTGGTGCCATATTACAGATGAGAAAACTGTGGCACAGAGAAGCTAAGTCATTTGCCTAAGGTTGCACAGTAAGTGATAGAGCAGGATTCAAATCCAGGTAGTCTAGTGTCTGAGCCTGGACCTTTATCTGCCGTAATAGTGTTGTAGAAAGATTTTTCCTGGTTTGGAAACTACTTATGATATACTCTTCATGAAAAAACAAGTTACTAAACATGTGCTGTATAATCTCATTTTTTGTAGGGGAAAAAACAAGGCATAAATTCATATGAATAGAAAAAAATCTGAAAGATTATGTACAAAAAGAGTAGAGCTGGTTTGGAGAGATGATGAAATCATGGGTGCTCTGTGTAAGTTTACACACCTCTGCATTTTTGAGGTTTTCTAAGGTAAACATGTCAAGCTTATGCAATAATAATGATTTCTAACATTTATGGTAAGTTCTCTACATATGTGACACTTGATGTTTACTACCTCATTTAATCTTTACAAACAGCCTATGAGATGGATACTGATTTTCTCCACTTTAGAGATACGGAAACAGACTCAGAGATATTGATCATCTTACCCAAGGTCACACAGCTAATAATTTGCAGAGCTAGGATTTGAACCCAGGTCGCCTGACTCCAATGCTCATGTTTGTTAAATAGATAAATGATTGACTTAGCCACACTCTAACTAAGCATGCCCAGGTCAGAATCACACCTTTGATGTGGATAGGATTCCAGAGAGAAGATGAGGGGCACCTACCTACCTCCTTGGTCCCTGCCCGTGACTGAGTTTTCCAACGTTTAACTCAGATGAGGAGGACATGGTAAATGTTCTCATAGAGTTTCTATAGAAAATGGACGATCACACGTGAAAGCTACAGTTCAGCTCAGCCACTCAGTCGTGTCCAACTCTTTGCGCCCCCATGGCCTGCGGCACACCAGGCCTCCCTGTCCATCACCAGCTCCCAGAGCCTACTCAAACTCATGTCCATTGAGTCAGTGATGCCATCCAACCATCTCATCCTCTGTCGTCCCCTTCTCCTCCTGCCCTCAATCTTTCCCAGCATCAGGGTCTTTTCTGATGAGTCAGCTCTTCGCATCAGGTGGCCAAAGTATTGTAGTTTCAGCTTCAACATCAGTCCTTCCGATGAACACCCAGGACTGATCTCCTTCGGGATGAACTGGTTGGATCTCGTTGCAGTCCAAGGGACTCTCAAGAGTCTTCTCCTACACCACAGTTCAAAAGCATCAATTCTTCGGGGCTCAGCTTTGTTTATAACCCAACTCTCACATCCATACAAGACCACTAGAAATACCATGGCTTTGACTAGATGGACGTTTGTTGGCAAAGTAATGTCTCTGCTTTTTAATATGCTAGGTTGGTCATAGTTTTTCTTCCAAGGACCAAGAGTAGTCTCTCTGATTTGATTCATCATACCCGTAGGAAGTCTGGTCACTCAGACCAGGAGGCCACAGTCATGGCACCACTTGCCCATCTTCATTTCCAAAACACAGGTTGCCTTATGTAGTCTCACATTTATAATAACTCTGTGAGGAAAGCAAAGCAGCTCATCTTATTTGACTCATAAGGAAATTGAGACTGTAAGTGGTTTAGTTAATGGAAGACAGAACTGCAAAGCAGTTAAGAGCACAAGCCATGGCATCGGATGGATGTGGGTTGGGTTCCGACTCTGCTGTTTACTAGCTGTGTGACTTTGGGTGCTTGCATCACTTCTCTGAGAAGCAGTTTTCTCATCTGTCAAATGGGAGTGGTGATGCCTGTACTCACAGGTTTGAGGGAAAGAGTAAACGAAATAATGTCTGTAAAGTGCTGGGTCCAGTGCTTGGCATTCCAGAATCGCAGCTGTTATTCAGTCGACAGGTATTTCTTGAGCACCTGCTATGGACTAAGCACCAGGTGCTGAGGATACGACAGTCAAAAGTGCCTGGGCTCATGTCGTTTGGATATGAGTCGGTGAGGGCAGGAGCATATAGATGCCTGGGGGAGGGGTGCTTTTGACACGGGGAACAGCAGGTACACACAGAACATTTTCCCCTAACATTTTGTTATGAAAAATTTTAAACATAAACCTAAAAAGTTGAAAGAAAGGTACAGTGAAAAGCCACTCACCTCCCACCTAGAGTTGACAATTAACATTTGATTTATGACATTTCTGCTCTAGATCCTATATGCTTTCCCAGGGACCCTGCCTTGAAGATTTGGAGTCAGACTATCTGGAACTGTCATCAGAAAACAGGGATCTTTTGCAAGAGTCTGAGAGGTAGAGAGAAAACTCTCCTTTTGACCAATCTTCTGGGAGAGGCCACCTGTGGGGTCAGCTCCCTTTTATTAAATAAAGTCTTTCTGTTCATTCAGGAGCTTGGCCCTCTTGTCGTTCCTCACTGGGCAGCATCAGGACACACAGGGCTTTAGGATGTCGCTGTGGGAACCAGCTGCCGTCATCACTGAGTTTGCCAGCATGTAAACACAACCGTCAGGGGCTCCAAGCCCAGGGGCTGGCAGCGACTGGAAATCTCTAGTGTTCATCTGCCTGACATTTGGTGCTCCTGGGTAGGTGGGTATAGCTGCCTGGTTCACAAACTGCTGGTACAGGACCCAGACCAACAAGGGTCACATTCACTTATCCCCCTCATAGGAGAATCCCCTGTTAAGGAAACTTCCATGACCAAAGACATGGAAGCAACCTAAATGTCCATCCCCAGAGGAATGGATAAAGAAGATGTGGTACATATACACAATGGAATATTACTCAGCCATTAAAAATGAAATGATGACCTTTGCAACATGGATGGACCTAGAGATTGTCATCCTGAGTGAAGTAAGTCAGACAAAGAAGAAATATTGTACGACATCCCTTATGTGTGGAATCTAGAAAGAAATTATACAAATGAACTTACAAAGCAGAAGGAGACTCACAGACTTAGAAACAATCTTATGGTTGCTGGGGTAGGGGAGGAGGATCGGGGAAAGGGATAGTTAGGGAGTCTGGGATGGACATGTACACCCTGCTATATTTAAAATAGATAAGCAACAAGGACCTACTGTATAGCACATGGAACTCTGCTCAATGTTATGTGGCAGCCCAGATAGGAGGGACGTTTTGGGGAGAATGGATACATGTATATATATGGCTGAGTCCCTTGCTGTTCCCTGAAACTACCACAACCTCATTAATCAGCTATACCCCAAAACAAAATTTAAAGTTTAAAAAGGAAAAAAGAAGTACTGATGGCCAGAAAAAGGCCGGAAATCAAAACCGAGGTTGACCATGAGGGCGGAGCTCTAGAAACCGGTACTTACTGCCCTATTTACTGGTGAGGTAGCAGAAGCCTTGGAATCCTTTGTTGCTAGTCTTTCAGAAGTAGAAGAAGACTTAGGAGTTATCTGGGCTAAAGTTAGGTAGTGAAACACCCAGGTGCCCAAGATAGACTGCCCAAGTTGAAATCCTAGCTCTAATACTTACTAACCCCATAACCTTGGGCAAGTTAGATATTCTATGCCTCAGCTTGTTGTAGAAAGGCTGACAGTCCCATCTCACAGGCTCATTAACTGAGTTCATACATGTAAAGTGTCTAGAACAGTGCCTAGTGTACTAAAGTATTTAGTAAATTTTAGCTTCCCAAGATACCTAATCCAGAAGTAACCAGGAGTGGTTTGTAGCCAATTTTTTTTTCCCCAACGCATGTGTTAACATACGGTGTTATTCCCACAAAAGTGGGAACGTGCACCCTGTTCTGTAACTTCCTTCACCAATTAATATATCCCGTGTGCCATTTTTGATAAACCTTAAAAGCATTTTCTTCTGGATTTTTCTGCATGTTCAGAATGATTATATTGGTGGCAGATTATGTGTCCTGTAGTTTACTTAACCAGTCCCCTACGATTGTACGTTTAGGTTATTCTCAGTTTTTTCTTTTTTGTAAATAAAGCTGCGTTGAGCCAGAAATGACTAATGTCAATGACTGTATGACCTCGGGTGTGACCTTCTGGGTTTAGTTTCATCTAAAAACAAAAAAGACAAGATTCTACCAGGTGATTAACATCTGCCATAATCCACATCTGAATCATTCACAAGACATCTCTGACAACTAACCATCAGCTTCTGCTTGCATTCCCCTAGTGACAGGTTGCTCACTACCCCATGAATGGTCAACAAAATATCCACTCATGTTGGGCTACAGTCTGCCTCCCTGCTACTCCTAGCCGGGTTTTAGTCTCTGGGCCCTCATAAATTGAGTCTACACACAGTGGCCAGTGACTGGGGCCAGTATAGAAGGTAAAAAATGTTGATTCCTCCTTCTCTCCCTTTCTCTCTATCTCAGATCTTCTGCTAAGCAAATGGATGTGGCCGTAGGAACAGTTAGCTGCAGGGACAGAACAAGATCCCAGGCACCTTGAATCCTATTATTCCAGGGGACAGTCCTCCGTTGTGGGGTGGGGGTACAGAGGCTGGTGACCACCGTCAAATGCACTGCAGTGCTCATGCCCTAGGCAAGTCCTGGGCTGCTCTGGGAGCAGGTGACCAGAGTTGGGGCCAACTTCGTTCTCGGGCTAGAGCGGGACTTCCACCAGGGCTTTCCTAGAGCTGGGTCACCTCCTCCTTTCATCTGTCACACCTGCCCTTGAAAGATGAGAAACAGGTCAGATTCTGTATTTAAATACAGATTCAGATAAAACTAATTTCAACGGTGTGCCTCTGAGGAGTTAGTTCTCTGTGGGTCCTAGGTCCTCCCCAGGACTTAACATTGTTTTTTGCTTTCATTCATTCATTCATTCGCTTTATCATTTTTAAGAGCTCACTTGGTGTCCTCTCTGACCTGTGGTAAGGTTTTAAAGAGAAATTTTGCCAATCCAAAGCTCCATCTAAACATCCGTTTCCCCATTTGTGAAATAAGGGTGTTGATCTAGTCTCTGCCTTTCTTGCAAGATGTGGTAAAGGTAAGTGAAAAAAGGGGTGAAGGAGGGTTCTCGTGTTTGAGGGTCAAGTGAATGAATGCCCTCTTTTCAACTGGACACAGTGCCTGCCCTGTGGTAGGAATGTAGCAGCTACTTGTCGAATCAATAAATGATGAATGAATCAATTGCTGTTGGAATAAATGCATTTTCCTCCTCCCTATCACTGTTCCTCTGCTCCTGTGTTAACTCCACAGATATGTCTGCAGGACCAGTCTTGCAGCCTGAGATAAGCCCTCCCCCGGGTGTCTCCCCTGTCCCTCCCCTTAGTGGGTGTGGGGCCGAAGGGTAATGCCCAGTGCCGCTGGAAACGCTGCACAGAGACGGACACAGCATGGGCTCTAAGTACCAAAAGTCTGTGCGGGTCTGGCTGCCCACGTGGGCCATAATGCTGGAGGTGATTTTCATTGTCATCTTCTTCTTTTTCACCTCCTATTCAGCTCCTGTAAGTGAACAGAAGAAGCTCTTGAGGAACTACCGAGGTGAGTGTCCAGAGGGGAGGTGGCACAGAGGCAAACAGCAGGCGCAGGGAAGAGGAGGCCCTCCAGGGGCATAGGGCCTCTTTTCCACAAAGTCTCCGAGGAAAGAGGTTCCCTCATCCTCTTCGATCTGTTGCACAAAGACGCAGCCAAACATGCTGTCTCTTCTTTAGGACCAGTGTGGCCATCACTTCTTCCATGAAGCCTTCCTTGATTTGTCAGGGCAGAGGGAGGAGCCTCCTTTTCCCTGTTCCTAGACTTCACTTTGCCAAAGGGTCTTCGCAGTTCTCTGCCTCCACTGCCCCCTCTTCTCTTTCCTTAACAGTAAGGAATTTCATGGTGTTGTTGGGTTTGAGGGATTTTGTTTCCTTTTTTTTTTTCTTGGTCTCTTTTTCTCATTTCTGTACCACTTTTCTTTTGGAAGCTTCCTTCTTACTTAGGGGCTGGGAAGTCTGCTTTCTGCCTGCAAATCCTGAGGCATAAGCTCTGGCTGAAGGGAATGTAGGATGGTTGTTATTTTATATACATGCAGCTAAAAATACTCACAGACTGTGATGAGAATGACTCTCAGCAAGATAGACATCCACAGTGATGTGGCTTCTGCTTTTTTAAAATACTTGAGAGGAGTTTTCAAGTACCTCAGAGGGTCAAGATGTTGTTTATGACAATGGACGGACCTCCTTGAGTGAGGTCCCTGAGACCAGGCAGAAGCATGAGCCTGGCTGAGTGCTTGCTTGTTTCTAAGTGATGTTAACTAGTAGACTAGAAGCAAAGGGAAGGCATCCCTGGGCCCTCAGCGGTAGAAAGAAGGACAAGGAGATGACTTGGGGGAGGGAAGTGCCTACACTGCTTCATGTGCTAGCCCAGAGAGGGTGCTCAGTGCTGAACAAGCAAGGCCTGGGCACAATTTTCATTCATTCCAACTTACTGTAATTCTTTTCAATTGGGTACAATGTAATTCAGTCCATTCATTCATTCATTTGCTCAATCTATTACAAACCATGTGGGATCCAGACACGTGCTATCAGAACTGATATTTACTGATTACTTAATATGTATCAGGCACTCCAGTATTCTTGCCTGGACAATCCCATGGACAGAGGAGCCTGGTGGGTTACAGTCCACATGGTTGCAAAGAGTCAGGCAGGACTGGGCGACTAAGCATGCATGCACGCACCAGACACTATTTTAAATGCTTTACACTGAATCCTCACTGTCACCCTATGAGATAGGTACCATTTTTTAAAAATAATAATTTTATTTATTTACTTTTGGCTGTGCTGGGTCTTTGCCGCTGCAAAGACTTTTCTCTAGGTGTGGCAAGTGGGGGCTACTCCCTAGTTTCGATGCTTGGGTTTCTCACTGCAGTGGCTTCTCTGGTGGAGCACGGGCTCTAGGCTGCTCTGGCTTCAGTAGCTGCGGTTCCCAGGCTCTAGAGCACAGGCTCGGTAGCTGTGGCACAGGGGTTCCAAGGCATGTGGGATCTTCTCAGATCAGGAATCGAACCATGTCTCCTGCATTGGCAGGGAGATTCTTTAGAGACAGGTACTATTATGATCTCCATGTTTCTTAGGAGGAAACTAGGCACTTGGACATGGAGCAATTTGCCCAAGACTGTTCAGCTAGCAATAGCAGAGCAGTTTGAAATTTTGCAGTTGTTTAGTTGCTAAGTCATGTCTCACTTTTTTGCAACCCCTTGGACTTTAGCCCGCCAAGCTCCTCTGTCCCTGAGATTTCCCACGCAAGAATACTGACTAGCTTGCCATTTCCTTCTCCAAGGGATCTTCCAGACCCAGGGATCGAACTTGAATCTCCTGCATTGGCAAGCAGATTCTTTACCACTGAGCCATCAGGGAAGTCCTTGGTTTAAAGTTAAGTAGCCTTATATTTCGGAGAAGGCGATGGCACCCCACTCCAGTACTCTTGCCTGGAAAATCCCATGGATGGAGGAGCCTGGTGGGCTGCAGTTCATGGGGTTGCTGAGGGTTGGACACGACTGAGCGACTTCACTTTCACTTTTCACTTTCACGCACTGGAGAAGGAAATGGCAACCCACTCCAATGTTCTTACCTGGAGAATCCCAGGGAGGGTGGAACCGTCTATGGGGTCGCACAGAGTCAACACGACTGAAGCGACTTAGCAGCAGTAGCAGCAGTAGCCTTATATTTGGGCTTCTCTGGTGCTCAGACGGAAAAGAATCCGACTGCAAGGTGGGAGACCTGGGTTCAATTCCTGGGTTGGGAAGACCCCCTGGAAGAGGGCATGGCAACCCACTCCAGTATTCTTGCCTGGAGAATTCCCATGGACAGAGGAGCCTGGTGGGCTTACAGTCCACAGGGTCTCAGAGTCGGCCACGACTGAGCAACTAAGCACAGCACACACAGCCTTATATTTAAAATAGAAAACCAACAAAGACCTACACAGGGAATTCTGCTCAGTTTTCTACAGTAACCTAAATGGGAAAAGAGTTTTAAAAGGAATGGACCCACGTATATGTATAATTGAATTGCTTTGCTGTACATCTGAAACGAACACAACATTGTTAATCAACTATGCTCCAGTATAAAATAAAAATTAAAAAATAAAATAGATTAAATAAAACTGAATGAAGGGGGAGAAAATAAACTTAAGCAGCCTAGTTTGAATTTCCACGCACTTAACCATGATGCTTCACAGCCCCATTTCATGGTGAGGTTGAATCTCTTGTCATACAATCAGTAGGCATAGGAGCCAATATCTCAACTTTGTAGTTTGGATCCAGTTTTCTTTACCCCTAGGCTGTGCTGCTAATATAGACATAAGTGTCCTCAGATGCTCACGCTCTGTGGCAGCACAGAGGAGGGCCCACAACCCAGGCAGGGAGTTGGGGATGTCAGGAAAGGCCTCTGGAGGGAAGTGACTGCCCAGCCGGGCCTCCGAGGCTCAGGTAGAGTAGCCATATGAGAAGGGAGGGTCTCGAGCACAGCAGGAACCATTGTGTTCATCCGACTGGACCAGGCTGGAGTTTAACCCTACACAGTGCTGTCAAAGCATAAAGAAGGAAGCAGTGGGTGGACCCATTGCCTTGAGTAAGCAGGCTACCCTTCATTCTCTTGATCTGTTAGGAAGCAGGAGTGCGATCAGTTTGGGTTTGGTTATGGAGAAAGCCACTCCAGGACTGGCCCGGGGGTGGGGAAGGGGCCTGACTCGAGGCGGAAGCCAGTGAGGAAACCGTAGTGTTGTGTGGACTGGGCTGCTTCACATTTTTCAAGCATGCCCCGTATTTCCATGTTCTACTTAGATCCCGCTGCAGTGATACATTTTGCACATTATCATAGGTGCACGTAAATTAGAAAATTGGAAAGAAATCAAAAGGAAATAGAAAATATTTTCAAATGACTGACTGTGACGGTGTCAGTCACTCCAGGCAAGGTCCATTGTTACCGTGAATGTTAGTGGATGGCAATTCATTCCTCAGGGTCTTCTAGATAATTTCAGATTATCTTGCTTGACTTCTTGTCAGATGTGATTAGATGGGGTTTTTTTCTTTAACTCTGAACGTGACTGACAGAAAGCGTGTACAAGAAGTATCCTTCTACCCTTTGTTTCCGTGCTTGCCTGACATTCTTTTGCCTTCAATCTGTGGTTTTTGGCAGTTGTCTGAGCTGTTAGTCCATTTTGTGAAGGTTAGTTGAGTTAAAACTAGGTGGCGATCTGTCAATCTATTTAATCTAATCCAGTCCATGTAAACTAAGTCATATTAAACCAGCCAATTCTAAAAAAAGACAATTTTGGGACAACCTGGAAATCTGAATAAAACGTAAGTATCATGTAACCACAGGCATTATTGTGAGTTTTGGTAGGTGTGATAATAGCATAGTGGGTGGTTTTAAACCTATTTAGAAGTAGGTTTAACAATTTAACACATAGTGAGCCCTATTTGTTAGAGAAGCATACTGGAATAGAACAATGTCTGGGATCTGTTTCATGCCAAAAAGAAGTAAAAGGAGAAAGAGGTAGGGAAGGAGGAGGGGAAGGCGGAGGGGGGAGGGGGAAGAAGGAGATGGAGAAGGAGAAAGAGAAGGAGGGGAAGAAAAAAAGAAAGGCTAAGGAAGGAAACCGGTGGAGAAGGATAATAAAAATGAGATTGAATGGGATTAACATAAGCACACAACTACATATAAAATAGATAATCCACAAGACCGACTGGTTTAGCACAGGGAACTCTACTCAATAGTCTGTGTTAAGCTCTATGGGGAAAGAATCTGAAGAAAGAATGGATATACGTATATGTGCAACTGAGTCACTTGGCTGCACACCTGGAACTAACAACGAAAGATGAAGAAAGAAAGAAACAAGGGGAGAAGGATAATTAAAAGCAAGATTGGCCCCGTGTGACAGTCAGGGGCTGGGTGCACGATGTGCACCACGTGACTCACTCTGTTTCCGTGTGCTTAAATTTTTCCATAATAAAGCTGTCAATTAAGCAAAACAAAACCCTGTCATTAGTTGCAACAAGATGAATATGGAGAACTACATGTCACCCCCTATTCAGGGGCCTAATATTCCCTCAAGACACCTTCCAAAGCTAGGGGACTGAGCTGACATCCTCAGCAAGTCAGTGGAGGCTCCTGGATTCATCTGAACATTAAAGGCTTGCAGAGTTCAAAACTGACCAAGTGCCTTTAGGGGGAGAAGAGCCTAGGTCAGTGGTCCTCAAATGTGGTCCCCAGACCAGCCACCTCAGCATCCCCTAAGAAATACCTGGGCCCCCATCCATACCTACTGATCCAAAACTCAAGGGTGTGGCCCCGCAATCTGTGTTTACCAAGCCCTAAGTGACTCAAACACGCAGAGGTTTGAGGACTACTGGAGCTAGCCTGATTCACATCTCTGCTTCACTTCCTCTTCTTAGCTGGGAGACCTTGGGCAAATCACTCAATCTCTCTCTGCCTCTGGCACATGACGATAGTACTTACTAACTTGTTGAAATGCTTGAAAGAATGAACACATACGAAAACTTATAAAGAGTATTCGCTTTGAACTTCCCTTGCAGTCCAGTGGTTAAGACTCCATGTTTCCAATGCAGGGGGCTTGGGTTGGATACCTGGTCAGGAAACTAAGATCCCACGTGCCACAATAAAGCACTGCCCAAAAAAAAAAAAGTATTAGCTTTTTATTATGAATAAACTTTAATTTCTTAAATGTTTTAGAGAAAATGAATAGAAATAGCAGTGCTAATATCTCTTCTTCTGGCAGCCCCTACGGATTGTCTGGAGAATCTTCTGAGGGGTGTGAACTCTACTCTGATGACCACTGGCCTGGTTGACCTGTGATGAGGTCAAATGGGCAGGGGCGGTAAAGGAGAAGCGAAGAGTCAGATTCAAGAGTTATTTAGAAGATAAAATTGGCTGTTCTTGGAGAAAACGAGAGAAGAGTCAAGGATGGCTTCAGATGTGTGATTGGCAGATGGAGGTGCCCATTTCTGAGATGAGAGGCACAAGTGGAGGGGCATATTGTGGGATAAATGGACAATGATATGTTCATTCTGGGCTTGGGATTGAGGTGCCAGTGAGATGCCAGGGGGAAGCAATTGTATCCATTATCTATTGCTGCATAACAAACCACCCCCAACCTTAGTGGCTCAAAATAGCAATCATCTAATTGGCTCTGTATCATGACTCTGTGGTGCAGCAATTTCAGCTGTACTGTGGTCACGCAGTTCTGTCAATTTCACCTAGGGTCACTATGCATCTCCAGGGCTTCCCTGGTAGCTCAGCCAGGGAAAGACTTCACCTTCAAAGCGGGAGACTGGGGCTCAATCCCTGGGTCAGGAAGACCCCCTAGAGAAGGGAATGGCAACCCACTCCAGTATTCTTGCCTGGAGAATTCCATGGACAGAGGAGCCTGGCAGGCCCATGGGGTCACATAGAATAGGACACGACTGAGCAACTAAGCATCCATGCACATACCATACATCTCCAGCCTGGAGCTTTGACCGGGGCTGAACAGTCTGATAGCCTCATTCGAATGTTTGTCAGTTGATGCTGGCTGGATGCTTAGCCCATGTGATTCCAGCAAACTAGCTCAGATTTTCAAATGGCAGCAGAGGAATTACAGCGGTAAGAGAGGGCAAGCCCCAATGCACAGGTGCTTTTCAACCCTCTGCTTGTAGTGTGTTTGGTGATGTCCCATTAGCCAAAGCCAATCACAAAGCTTAGCTCAGGTGGGAGGGGTCTGTACTGGAAGGATGATTCATTGGGGCCCATTACTGTGACCATTTGTCACACAGAGCCTGCTTGAACGCTGACAGACTGGGGGACTATCCTGGGCCCTGCACTGTGGCTGCCACTCAATTACCCTCCTACTCCTTAGAAAGAGGAAGGAGAGCTATTAAAAGACAAGAAGGGCTTTGCTAATGACGTGTACTGACGTCATTGCCACTCATTGTACACTGTACATGCTTCAGTCATGTCTGATTCTTCGCAACCCCATGAACTGTAGCCTGCCAGGCTCCTCTGTCCATGGGATTTTTCAGGCAAGAATACTGGAATGGGTTGCCATTTCCTCCTCCAGGGGATCTTCCTGGCCCGGGGATGGAACCAGCATCTCTTGTGTCTCCTGCATTGGCAGGCGGATTCTTTACCACTGTGCCACCTGGGAAGCCCACATCCTAGCCTTCACAACCCTGTTGATTGGAAAACCTCTTTTTCTTTTCCCAGACTGCTGTAGGGGTAAGGGTGGGGTGGGAGATTGTGGGGGAGTGGAAGGCAGCATGAGGCTCCATGGATGGTTCCAGACCAAGGCTGCAGAGGTACCATTCGAAGTCAGTATGGGGAGCAGAGTGTGGAGGTCCAGCCCAGGGTCCAAGGGACAGAAGCTTGGCCTGGCTTCAGAGCTGATGAAGTGTCTGCAGGTCGGAGGGAGGTGGAAGGGTGTGTGGGGAACGGTGGAGACTCCCAGGGGCAGCCAGGCTGAAGGAGTGGGAACGGTCTTGTCCAAAGGCACAGCTAACAAGGGGCAGGCCTGAGATAATTTATAGTCCCTAACATTTACCATGCACCAGTGCTAGGCTAAGCGATTCACAGGAGCCAAGGAACTCACTACTGACAGCAAACCTCTCAGCAGGTGCCATTATTTCATACCACTTTACAGACTAGAAAGCGGGGACACGGAGGTTGAACCAGGCTCTGAACTCTGACAGCCAGACTCAGAGCCCCACACTCAAATTTGACACTAAGGAGAGTGAAGGATGCAGGGGGAGGCAGGATGGTATAGTGATTAAACCCAGAGCCAGGATTCAGGTCTGCCACCACCATTTGCTAGCTGTGTGGCCTGAGCTAATTCCAGCAGCTCTCTGTGCCTCCCTTTCCCCAGCTGTAAATGGGGATAATCAAAGGTAACTCCTGCGTGGGCTTGTCGTAGTCTAAGGCTGGCAGGCACTTGGAAGAGTGCCTAGTTTGTGGAGGGCACCGTATATGTGCCTGCTGTTACAATGATGTTGATTATTGCCCTACAGGACTCCCAGGTTAGGCTGGCTCCAAGCTGAGGGACTTGCATGAACTTCTCCAGAAGGCCCACCTTAGATCGTGTGTAAAACTCCTCTCTGAGGCCCAGATATGGGGCCCCTGGAGCAATCCTCTCCTTGTCAGCCCTGGACACCTTAGGTCCATTATCTTATCAGACCAGCAGCTAATGCAGGGCACAGCACAGGCTCTGAGAGGCGGATGCTGATACCAGTGGGGATGACGCCCTGAGCTGGACCCAGTGTTGAAGTTGGGATCCAGTCGTGAGACATGGGAGGAGTGGGGGTGGATCAGAGCCCCGCGAGGCTGGGAGAGGAAGTGGGAGGATGCAGAGGGTGAGAGTAGAGGGACCCTGAACTCAAACGTGATTTATTGACCAGTTTGGGGTGAATGAGCTTTGTCAACAGCTCCAAGAAACTGCCACCCTAATTTATCCCCCTGGCTGAATCACAGGCCCAAGCCCACCAGCACCCCCAGGGACAGTGTGGGGTCGTAGGAGGAGGGTTCTGAGCTCTGTACTTGCAGCAGGCATGGCAACTGTGCCTGGTAAAGCCCCCACCCAAGAGCCTCTGACTTTTTATCTTCAGAGCCCCATGGACTGTAGCCAGCCAGGCTCCTCCATCCACGGGATTTTCCAGGCAAGAGTAGTGGAATGGGGTGCCATTTCCTTCTCCAAGGGATCTTCCCAACCCAGGGATCGAACCCGGGGCTCCTGCATTGCACACAGTCACTTTACCATCTGAACCACCAGGGAAGCCCTCTTCAGAGCCTCATCTCTGACCTAATCCTGGTTTCCTGCCCTTCCTACACGCTGCCTTCTCCTCTGAATACACCAGAGTGGTGAGGTCCTTAGAGAGTTAGAAGTCCAAATCCCATGAGCTATAGATAGGGAAACCGAGGCTCAAAGAAGGCAAGGGACTTGCCGTAGGTCCCTTAGTGAGGTGTGGGCAATCAAGACCAAGAGATAGCCAAGCACCGAGGGGAGGGCACTGCCCCAGGAGTCCAGAGCTTGGCTCTGCTGCAGACATGTTGTGTGCTCTTGAGGAAGTCATGGCTGTCTCTGGATCCCTTCTGTAGAGTGAGAGGAAAATGGAAGGGTTCCCCTACTCATGGAATCTTCAGTAAGTCTGGACCCTTTACATATAGCATTGCTGCAAAATGGAGGAACTTTTCTTTTTTTTTTTAAAGCAGTTTTTAAGGAAAGATTGAATTTGCATATCTAGAAACAGGGCACTCAAAGCTGGTACACTGGGACACCCCAGAAGGATGGGATGGGATGTGATGGGGAGGGAGGTGGGAGGGGGTTCAGGATGGGGGACACATGTACACCCATGGCTGATTCATGTCAAGGTATGGCAAAAACCACCACAATATTGTAAAGTAATTAGCCTCCAATTAAAATAAATTAATTAATTTTTAAAAAAGAATTTGCCGTCTAAAGTGGCATGTGACGTCTCCAATTGGCCACAAGCCTCACCACTCCCCAGTACATGGTATGACCTTCATTACATAGTTTCTGCTCAGCCCCTGGAGGAATTTGAGCCGTCCCAAGAGGAGCCCCTATACAAAATGTGCCCATTCCACTGCCATTCCTAAGGGGAGGGAAGCAGGAGATGGAAACGTTGCCTCCCCTCCCCCTCCTCATGTCAGAGAAGAAGGTGCAAGAAGTTGAATCCTCTTGATGGTCCACTTCTCGCCCACTCCACAAGTCCCCAGATCCCATGGAGATGCCTGGGTCCCCTGTAATCCGGTTGACCTGGGATATTCACCCAAGTCCTATGTGCAAGACCCTAGCTACCTGTATTTTTCAACAAAAGTAAATTTCAATGTAAGTTGAAGAGGATTTGGAAAGCTCTGGAAAGAATTTCCTTGTTGCTATCAGACCCAAGGCTGGAGACCAGGTGACTTCTTACTGCTGTGAAGGCGATGATGGTGCTGGTGGTGAATAGCCACTATTTACTGAGCTTTCTCCATGTGCCAGGGACAGTGTCAAACTCTTGAACAAAACATTACTTCCTTTGGATTTCCCAGTACCCTCTGAGCGGGAATAATTGCCATTATTTAGCTGATGAGGGGCGTAAGCAACCCAAAGGCCATGCAGCTAAGAAGCTGAAACATACAAAAATTGCCATTCTTATAGGTCAAATGGTCAGATATTGGCAATTTAATATGATTTAACCTGATAGAGAATGATAGAGTTGGGGTCAGACAGAATTGTCTGACCTCAAAGCACAGGCTTTTTAAGAAAAAATTACCTACTCTCTTCATAACAGTTGTAGAAAATTTTAACACTAAAATTTGTTTTAAAAATAGAACTCTCCTAAACCCAGAGATAATCTCCGTGGGGGCAGGGAGCTGGGGGTGGAATTCCTTTAAGACTTCACTCCAGGCATTTGCACACATGTGAACCTTGGTGTTTGTTGACAAAATAGTCTTTACTATTCTGGAGCAATTACATGTATTACACCATTTGATTCCGGCAACCTGATGAGGGAGATATAATTATTTTTCCCACTTAATAGAAGAGAATATCAAGAGGGCAGATAGTGTGGTAACTCCAGGCACAGGCTCTAGAGCAGACCCTCTAGGCTGAAATCCCAACCCTATTGGCTGAAGCAAGTGATAACTCCTCTATGCCTCAGTTTTCTCATCTGCAAAATGGTGATAATAACAGCCCCCGCAGTGAAGGACGCTTGTGAGAACTAAACGAGATAGTTTACATGAAGTGGTTTAAACATCTTGGCATTTGGCAAACATTTAATAAGTGTAGGCGGTTATTAAAGCTCAGAGACGTTAAATAGCTAGATTAAACCACACAGCTGGACAGTGCCAGAGCCCTGATAGAACCCCAAGCTTATCTAGTTCCAGAGCCCAAACCGTTACCCATTTTGCAAAGTTGGAGCCGATTCAAAACATCCGCCCTTTCCTCTTCCTGGTCCCCTCCGGAACATCAGCTAAGTCCCTCTCACCCATCTGCCATGGCAGCCACCGCACAAAGTCTGAGGCTGAGAAAAGGGAGGGTCACCCAGATGGCCCTGGTGCTTTCCAATGGCCCCCCAGGTCCCCCTCAGCAGGAGCCAAAGGAGAGAGCTGTTTTTTGCAAAGATAATTTGGTTCTTGCCTGTGAACCTCTAGACCCGCTACTGCCCCCTTCTTTTCTGAATGACCTGAGCTAAGTCACCAAATTATGTGGCCTTATTTTCGCTTACACATGATCAGGAGGTTAAACCTGATTCTCAGAAAGCAAGAGGTCAGTACCTTTACAGAGTGTCAGCTATGTGCCAAGGACGGGTCCTGACTCCCTGCGCGTGTTCATATTATTGTGTTTAATAATAACAATAATTGCTACCTTTGTTGAATACTCACTGTGGGCCAGGCTCTGTGTTAGCTCAGCCATTCCTTCCCTTAACCCTGTATGTGTTATCCCCATTACTCAGATAAGAAAACTGAGGCTTAAAGAGGGGAAGTAACTTGACCAAGCTCTTTTCAATGATCCTTAATGCCCCTTCCAGCTGCTGTTCCGTAAAACTCTAACACAACCCTCCGCCTTGTCTGCTTCTCTCCCTCCTTCTTTTCCCTGAGCAGGCTTCCAGGATGTGTTCATCATGGCAGCCTTTGGCTTCGGCTTCCTCAATACTTCTTTGCAGAGGCATTGCTGGAGCAGCATAGCCTTCACTCTCTTTCTGCTGGCCCTCGGGGTGCAGCTGGCAGTCCTGCTGGATGGCTTCCTGCTCCAACTCTCCCTTAGGAAGATGGTCGTCGATATGTCCAGGTAACGAGATGGCTGCTGGATCACTTCTGGGTTTTGGCGGGTCTGGGGTCCAAGAGAGCAGATTCTGGAAGTGCTGGGCTGTCTCTTTCTAGCGCCAACACCATGCAATATTCAGGACTTAAACTAACAAGCTATACATTGTCTAAAATTCATGTTTAACTGGCATCCTCTGTTTAATATGACAACCCTCCTCTGTGGCATCACAAGAGACCCAGATCTACAGCCCTCCTTGTGTCCTTTTTATTTTTTTATTGATTTTGAAAGCTTATACAGTGAATATTAGTTCAAAGGAAAAAATAATAGAGATTAAACAAAAAGAAAGAAATCTCACATTCTGAAAGGTAGTCTCTTGAAAAGAAGGAAGTAACTTCATTCTTCAAATGCTGGTAGACAAGAAATAGCCATGCCTTTAGTTTCTTTAAATTAACTTTGATCTATTTAGATGCCTTTAGAAGAACTAGCAAAAATAACCTGTGTGGCTAGATGTCAGAATAATGGTTACCTGAGGTGTTTATTTGGAGAAGGCAATGGCACCCCACTCCAGTACTCTTGCCTGGAAAATCCCATGGGCGGAGGAGCCTGGTAGGCTGCAGTCTATGGGGTCGCTAAAAGTTGGACACGACTGAGCGACTTCACTTTGACTTTTCACTTTCATGCATTGGAGAAGGAAATGGCAACCCACTCCAGTGTTCTTGCCTAGAGAATCCCAGGGATGGGGGAGCCGGGTGGGCTGCTGTCTATGGGGTTGCACAGAGTCGGACACAACTGAAGCGACTTAGCAGCAGCAGAGGTGTTTATTGATTAGGAAAAGGCTCAAAAGAAGCTTATGAGATGCAGTAAACGTCCTCCTGGGCTTCCCTGGTGGCTCAGTGTTAAAGAATCTGCCTGCCAGTGCAGGAGAGGCAGTTTCAATCCCTGGGTCAGAAAGATGCCCTGGAGAAGGAAATGACAACCCACTCCAGTATTTGTGCCTGGAAAATCCCGTGGACAGAGGAGCCTGCCTGGCTATAGTCTATGGGGTCACAAAGGAGTCAGACACGACTTAGCGACTAAATAGCAAAAACATTCTCTATGTATTCTGGGTGATGGTTACACAAGAGTATATATGTGCATACACACACACGGTGCTGCAGGCTCAGTCGTGACTCTATGACCCCACAGACCATAGCCAGCCAGGCTCCTCTGTCCATGGGGTTTTCCAGGCACGAATACTGGAATGGTTTGCCATTTCCTCCTCCAGGGGATCTTCCCTGACCCAGGAACTGAACCCATATCTTGTGTGTCTCCTGCATTGGCAGGCGGATTCTTTACTACTGAGCCACCTGGAAAGCCCATATATGCACATATACACATCCATTAAGTTGTACATATCTGCAGAAATAAGTCATTCACAGTCAATAGGAGGAACAAGGTAAAAAAAATATGTTTTTAATTGTTTTTGGTTTTATCCAGTTCTGAAACTTTTTCTTGCCCATATGATGGTAAATCCCATCTCAAGTATCTGGGGACCACCCCCCATCACCTTTCAAGGCCATTCTACCCACCCTGGGATACCCTGCGAAAACTCTCTCTTACAAGCCAGGCTCCGTGCTGGGCACTTCACAAACATTATTCGTTTAACTCTCTCATGGAGGGGTCTGACGTGGTGTACCGTCAAGGAACGAGATGCTCAGGGCTCACAAGACACTTGCCTAGGGTCACACAGCTAAGTGGTAGAAGTGGCTTCAGTTTTCATTCTGTAGCCTTTCCCACAGACTGCAGAGTGGCCATGGTCAGAAACACAGTCTAGCCAGCTCCCCATTGGCCCTGAAAATGACTCGCCACCTTTTTTCTGTTTTTAATTCGGGCTTCTTTTATTAAAAAAAAAAAAATTTCCCCCCCATTTTTTGGCTATGATGTGCAGCCTGCAGGATCCTAGTTCCCCAGCCAAGGATGGAGCCCTCACTCCCTTCATTGGAAGCGTGGAGTCTTAACCCCTGGACTGCCAGGGAAGTCCCCTCCACATTTTCTCTTTTAAACCATTTTAGAGCTGATCCCCGAAGACGGCAATGGCACCCCACTCCAGTACTCTTGCCTGGAAAATCCATGGACAGAGGAGCCTGGTAGGCTGCAGTCCATGGGGTCGCTAAGAGTCGGACACGACTGAGCGACTTCACTTTCACCTTTCACTTTCCTGCACTGGAGAAGGAAATGGCAACCCACTCCAGTGTTCTTGCCTGGAGAATCCCAGGGACGGGGGAGCCTGGTGGGCTGCCGTCTCTGGGGTCACATCAAGTCGGACACGACTGAAGTGACGCAGCAGCAGCAGAGCTGATCCCCAGGGGGATTCTATAACCCCACCCCCACCCCAGTAAGCACCTGGGAAGTGACAAAGGGCATTCTGGGGGAACCCTGACAGGGTGGTCCTGGTCTGGGGTTTCTGCAGCCGTGGCTTAAGTCACGCAAGCCTTTGGCCTCCTGCACCTGAGTCTCCAGGCATCTCCAGGCTCCCCCCTTCTTCTGACGTCCTGCCTGCCGGAATCTGTTTGCTCTTGATTCAATCTGGAAAGACAAGAAGAGGCCGTTTACCGCCTGAGTGCACGCCCCTGCCCCACCCTGACCGCTTGGGTCCTCCCGGCAGTGACCCCCAACGGGACCGGCTTCACAGTGTGGAACAGTGGGCTCCTTTCCGACCTTTCCTGCTCTGACTGGGGTGGTGGGCGGTGCCCAGGCCTGCCTCCCAGCCGGGCCCTCTCCCTCTCCCTGTCCTGAGGCCTCACCCGCCGGTGTAGACTGACTGGGCTCTAAATCGGTTCTGCCTTGAGTCATCAGGGCAGGGGCCTGTCTTATTCAGGCTTCTCCTCCTTTGTTTTCCTCACATAGTAAGGACTTCGTAATTGGTTATTGGAACACAGATGAAAATAAAAAAGAACCCTAAAATATGTGATATTTTTAATGCTGTACATTGAGGACCTATCATAGCAATAACTACCCCCCAACTGTATCTGACTCATTTTGCCCTCCCAACAGCTCCAAAGGCCTTGCCTCTACGTTTACAGATGAGAAAATGGAAACATAGTGTGGTTAAGGCACTTGCCCAAGGCCACACAGCCAGGAAGTGGCTGAGTCAGGACTCCAGCCTTTGGCAGCCTGGAGAGAGATTGTCCTAAGCACTGCGCTTCACTGTCTCAGCACCGCCCCCACCCCTGGGGTCTGAAATCTTGCCACTGGCGAAGGATCTCTTGAATTAGCCCTTTGCCAATGAAATGAGCAAGCTCTGGGAGTTGGTGATGGACAGGGAAGCCTGGCATGCTGTAGTCCCTGGGGTTGCAAAGAGTCGGACACGACTGAGTGACTGAACGGAACTGAATGAAATGAGTGTTCACCCCAAAGATAACATGGTCAGCCACAGTAAAACACTGAGCGACCCATTATTTCCAATAATTCCTGGTCCCTCTTAGACTTTTTCCCCATACCCTTCGCCCTCCTCTGGCCTTTCTTCCAAAATCTTTGAGCCTTCAGCAGGACACTACTGTGGCAGCAAACAGTAGGAAGGCTGTGTCCAAACTTTAGAGCCCAGGCCAGCGGGGTGGGCTTGATCTTGTGTTTGTCATTAACCAGCTGTGTGGCCATTACCAAAAAAGTCACCTCGTCTAGTCTCAATGTCCTGATCTGTAAAATGGATGTACTGGATGATACCTAGCACCATCGCTTTACAGAGGATTACCTGGAGGATTTAAATTTAAATGAGATGACGTACTTGCAAGACTATTACCCATAATGCTCAACAGATGATGATGGTGATGATGGCGGCAGTGGTGGTAGCATCATCATCAACTCTTAGGGGGAAAGGTGGTCTCAGCAAGGTGCCCAGAGGAGGGTGGGTTGGCTTAACCACCATGGATTGTCCAGTTTGGTACCACCTCCCCCAGGAAGCCCTCCCTGATGAGTCCAGTTCCCAGTGCTCTCTTCCTCCAATGAACCTCCCTTGCTTCGTGGTATCACATGCCATGTTTGACTCTTTGTGACCCCATGGACTGTAGCCTGCCAAGCTCCTCTGTCCATGGGATTCTCCAGGCAAAAATACTGGAGTAGGTTGCCACGCCCTTCTCTAGGGGTTCTTCCCAACCCAGGGATCAAACCTGAGAGTCTCCTGCAGCTCCTGTATTGCCGGCATATTCTTTACCCACTGAGCCACTTGTGAAGCTTTCTGATATCGCAGATCGTCTTAATTGACAGGGTCGTGATGTCCACTTTGTCTCCACAGGCCAGTCGTAAGTGCCTTGAAAACAGAAGCTGTTTTCTCTGTCCAAATCCCCACACTAAGCTTGCTCACTTGTCAAGGGAAGGAAAGAGTCAGTAATAGCACTGAGTTAGTTCTCTGGGCCAGTCCTCGTGTGCTCCACACACGGCCATGACCATTCCTTCTAATCCCTCACCCCGCTTTCATGAGATAAGTATTACCATCGTTCTTATTTTACAGATGAAGAAACAGGCTCAGTGAGATTAAATAGCTACTCAAGTGGAAAAGCTGGAACTGGAAGCCAGACTTGTCCTTCTTCTAAACCCAGTCTTTTTTCCACTACAAGGAGAGGGAGAGATGAGGATTCAGTTCAGTTCAGTTCAGTCGCTCAGTCGTGTCCAACTCTCTGGGACCCGTGGACCGCAGCACAGCCAGGCTTCCCTGCGCAAAGCGGTGCCTGCATCACCGGAGGGATGGCAGGTGAAGAGCGCCCTCTGTTGAGCGTCTGTGTGTGAAGACGGCAGAAGAGAAGCCCAGGGCAGAATCCTAGCAGTCAGATGTTCCTATGAGAACCTCAGCGCATCCTTAGCTTGGAAGAGTGTGTCCAGATCAATCTCTCAGCGTGTGGCTGCCACCCTGATGGAAGAAGAGAATGAAAGAGATTCCAGACTGGGCAGCATCCATCCCCATGAGAGTAGAAATGTGTGTTTGCTCTCCTGTTCTGTCCCCAGTTTCTTGAAAAGTGTCAGGCACAGAGTAGGTCCTCAACAAGTGTTTGCTGAGTAAATGAATGAATGAATGAGAGGCATCTGTCTCTGTCATCCCTGTCTTGCCCACTCTGCCCAGTATCCAGAGAGCCACCATGAGCGCTACGTCTGTGCTGATCTCCGCGGGTGTCGTCCTGGGGAAGGTCAACCTGCTGCAGCTGGTGATTATGACGCTGATAGAGGTGACAGCCTTCAGTGCCACGAGGCTGGTCGGCATGAAATACCTCAATGTGAGTCCTGGGGATGTTCGGAGGGACCTCTGGGATAAGCGATGAGCAGGTGGAAGGGGAGGGCTCCATCTCCATTTGATAAAGCTCCTGTGATGAAAAAAATTAGAGACAGGCAAAAATGGGGTTGCAAAAGTGTGGTGTCTGCTCAACATTTAAACACACTGAGCAAATGCTGTGGAAGGGGGTTCCCACAATAAAAACACGGCTGTCAAGGAAAGAGGTCAGTTCCTCACCACAGGCAGTGCATTATAAGCCTTCTCCTGCTCTGTTATGGTTCTCATAGTGGTTTTAGAAAGCTGCATTAAGTAAAAGCCATCTCCTCTCTTCTCTACAATGTGTTATTTTAGCTGGTCCAGGGAAGGGCTTAGCACTGATTTTGAGAGTTCACGTCTTCTTAACAACTTCATTTCAGCCTGGGCTTCTTTTATGGAAGGACTTGGGGGAAAACCAGAGCCAGAAAGCAGAGCTGTTTCAGCTCTGACACAACTCAAGAAATGAGGATACCAATTTGACAATTGCCAAATGTGGTTTTTAGATTCCTGGGAGAGCTCAAAGAGATTTAAAATGCAAGATGTCTTCCATTCTTACAAAAGAATTCCACAGACTTACATTTTTATATGTGACTAAGTGTTCCTTACTTTTTCATCCATTCATTTCACAAATATTTGTTCTGAGCCTGTTCTGTACCAGGCACTCTTCTAGGCAGAGGGAAAATGTAACTGTCATGGAACTTCCTTGTTTATTGGCAGAGGGAAAGACTGCCAATAGTCAATAAAATAGGCAAAAGAGATAGCATGTTGAAAGTGAAACTATTAGTCACTGTCATGTCCAATTCTTTTGACCCCATGGACTGTAGCCTGCCAGGCTCCTCTGTCCATAGAATTCTCCAGGCAGGAATAATGGAGTGGTTACAAGTTCCCTGGGTCAGGGGAACTCCCCAACCCAAGGATTGAACCCACATCTCTTATGTCTCCTGTATTGCATGCAGGCAGATTCTTTGCAGACTGCTCTATAGCAGGGCTCTATAGCATGATAGCTAGTGATAAGTACAATGGAGGAAAAAATACAATGAAGGAAGAAGATATGAATGGTTGGGAGAGGGGATAAGGTGTTAGAGACAGTGGCCAGGGAAGGCTTCATCGGGCAAATAATTTTTGAGTAAAGAGCAGATGGCAGCAGGTGTGCCAGTCACGCCGGTATCTGAGGACAGGTGCAGATCAAGGGCAGAGCTGTGGGAGTGGTCTGCATCTTTCAAGAGGAGGATCTTGTTACTGACACTATTCCTTTGAATTTCTTATTTTATTGCTATTCTTTTTTGGCTGCATCATGCCATGTGGAACTTCCCTAGCAAGGGGGACTAGGAATCTAACCTGTGCTCCCTACAGTGCAAACATGGAGTCTTAACCACCGAACCACCAGAGAAGTCCAATGATACATTGTTTAGAATTGTTGGTAGATAATGATAATAAGGGCTTCGCTGGTGGCTCAGAGGTTAAAGTGTCTGCCTCTAATACGGGAGACCTGGGTTCAATCCCTGGGTCAGGAAGATCCCCTGGAGAAGGAAATGGCAACCCACTCCATTATTCTTGCCTGGAGAATCCCATGGATGGAGGAGCCTGGTGGGCTACAGTCCGTGGGATCGCAGAGTCGGACACGATTGAGCGACTTAACTTAATGATAATAGGCCTGCAATGCAGGAGACCCATGTTCCATCCCTGGGTCAGGAAGTTCCCCTGGAGAAGCGAATGGCAACCCACTCCAGTATTCTTGCCTGGAGAATTCCATGGACAGAGGAGCCTGGCGGGCTACAGTCCATGGGGTCACAAAGAGCTGGACTCGACTCAGTGACTAACACTGTCATTTTCAGCTGTAATAAAAAGGAGATGGCCTTTATTTGCTTTTATTATTGTTTTAAATTCTCAACAGACAACGCATCCCCTTATTGCCTGTACCCAGAGTAGAGCACTCCCTCTGCTCTGTACTCCAGGCCGTAGAACAGGCGGCCCAAAGTGGTACTGCCATGAGAGCATGGCTGTGGCTTTGAGGAAGAGCCAGGGAATGAGCAGGAGGGGAAGTCAGAGGGGTTGTGGGAGAGCAGGTCACACAGAATCCTGTTGGTCATAGTAAGAATGCCGACTTTGACACTGAGGGAGAGAGGTGCCATTGCGGGATTCAGAGCAGAAATGTGCCACGAGCTGACTTAGATTTTAACAGGGTCACTCTGGCTGCTACATCAGAAGAGTCAGTTGGGGGACAAGGGTGGAAATAGGGAGACCGGTTAGAAGGTTATCACAACAATCTGGGCAAGTATTGAAGTCAGTTTAAACCAAGGTGGGGGTCACTGGGGCATGGTGGTAAAAATTCTGCCAAATCTGGATATTTTTTTGAAGGCACAGTGGACGGGACTTAACAGTAGCCCGCCGAGTTATGAAGGATTACTAAATTTGATATTTGTGTCAGGGGAGTGTGTAATTTCCTCGGTTCAGTTTTGCCACAGCAAAAATTTGAAGTGACGGACGGACCAGTGTTACAGCTCCATGTTACAGAGTAGTTTTACTTAGAAAGCAAAGGAAAATACATCCTTGAGGGCAGGTCGACCCAAAAGACAGGAGAAGAGAAGCCCCCTCCCTCCCCCTTTTATATGTTTTTTTTCTCCTCCCTCTGAGCCTGCCCTCTGTAAACTGGGCTAGCTAGGAGGGCTGTTTGTTTAACCCGAGGTTCTTACTCCTTTGTTCTATTTTCATGGGCTTTTCCCTTCTTTGTCTTTTAGCCACCACCATTCTGGACTCCTTTTTCCTATTCTATCTACCTAATATTTGTAAAGCAAAATTAGCACATAGCTTGAATTTTCTGAAGACTTTAGCTTGGTATTATAAAATCTCTGGCAGCTTCATGTTGCAAAGTTTATGTTACTCATACTCCATAGAGTTGAAATTCTGCCAAAATGCAAGAAGCAGTGGGGTACGTGTCCACGTGGCTTTTCCCCCAGGTAAGCCCAAAGCATTCAAAGCCAAGCAGAGGGGAGTTTCCTGGCAGTCCAGTGGTTATGACTCAGCGCTTTCACTACTGTGGACTGGGTTCAGTCCCTGGTCAGGGAACTAAGATCCCACAAGCTGAAACGTACAGCCAATCAAATAAATAAAGCCAACCAGAAAACTACCAGGAATAAATAAATACACAGCAACTCATGGGGCTCCTCTGAAAGGGGGACTGCTGGGTGGAGTCAGTCTCCTGACTTCAAGTCATGCCTCTTGCGTGAAGGCAGAACTTCCTAAATGGAACACAGGGATTTCCCTGGGAGCAGAGGCCGCTGATGCTCACTGCTTCCACTGGGTTTTGTTGCAGATGGACAGACATGTAAGCATGATGTATATCCACATATTTGCGGCGTATTTTGGGCTGACTGTAGTCTGCTGCCTCCAAAAGCCTCTGCCTAGCTCATCGGAGGACAAAGACCAGACAGCAACGAGCCCCAGTTTGTTCACCATGCTGGGTGAGGACAAGGTGATGTGGGTGGGCTCAGATCTGGGGTGAGCAGGAGGCTCCAAAAAGGGTCTGCAGAAAAATCTCTGCTTTTCCAACTTTCCCCGGGTGTCTGAAGCCCCTTTGTAAGGACCCATTTCCTCAAGCAGTGTTTAATGAATTCACATCTTTGAAAGAAGCGTTCCCCTCTAGGGAAACTCTCTTCACTGATACCCAGAGGAGAGGAGAGACTTGTTACATCTCAGTTTGAATGAGGTTATCTGGGAACTGCCTTGGTGGTCTAGTGGTTAAGAATCCGCCTTACAATGCAAGGGGGTGAGGGTTCAATTGCTGGTTGGGGAACCAAGATCCCACATGCCCCCACTAAGATCTGAGGTAGCCAAAAATAAATTTAAAAATAAGATTAGATTATCCAATGCTTTTGTCCTTAACTTAAAGAAGGGAATTGGACAGATGAAAAAAGGCAGACTTGGGAGCGGAGGAAAGAATGGGAGCCGGAAGAGAGAAGTAATAATGTCTAATTTGAAGGGTTTCAGTAAAAGTGATGAACTTAAAGGCTGGGAGAGACTTAGAGGAAGGAAATCAGGCAGTGAGACTGCCAGCAGGTAACTGAATACCAGGCCATGGGGCCAAGTGGAAGAGTTCCATTAATTTTTTAAAAAATAAGCATGTGGCCATCATGAGCTAGAGTCAGGAGGGTTGGGTTTTGGTGATTTCAACTCTCTGGGCCTTACTTTTCCTTGCCCATAAAGTATGTTAGCTGGGCGCTGCCAACTTAGGAATTCAGAGAGGAGACCAGATTTGTCCAAAGTCAGTGAGCAAGAAAGTAACAGAGACGAGACTGGCCAGGTCCGGGAGCCTCCTGTCTGAAGTCCCCTGAGACTGAGGCTTTGGAGCAGGAATGCTGGTTCTGGCCACTGACCCTTTCTGGTCCGCAGGCACCCTCTTCCTGTGGATGTTTTGGCCGAGTTTCAACTCTGCTCTGCTGGACCTTGCAGAGGAAAAGAAGAAGGCCGTGTTCAACACCTACTACGCCCTGGCGGTTAGCACAGTGACTGCCGTCTTAACGTCAGCCTTGGTTCACCCTAAAGGGAAGATCAATATGGTGAGGAGAGGGGCTGGCCCTTGGGCAACACTTGGGTCTTCTAGGCCACAGTCATTCATTAGCTTCTATTTTGGGGGGCATTTACTCATGTTCTTTTTCAGCATTGGGCTCAGAGTTTTACATAATTCTTAATTCACTTAATTCTTACAATAGCCATAACAGTAGGTACAATCAAAGGGCTTCCCTGGTGTTTCAGTGGCAAAGAATCTGCCTGCCAATGCCAGAGATGTGGGTTCGATCCCTGAGTCGGGAAGATCCCTTGGAGAAGGAAATGGCAACCCACTCCAGTATTTCTTGCCTGGAAAATCACATGGACAGAGTAGGCTCCTCTGTAGTCGATGGGGATGCAAAAGAGCCAGACCTGACTCATCAACTAAGCAACAACAGTTACAATCAAAGCCCCCTTTTTCTGGTGACAAAGTTAAAGCCCTGAATGGCTAAGCACCCAAGGATACATCACAACTAAGTGTGAGAGCATGGCTAGGCTACTGAGTAACTGCGCTTTCGATCTAAATGACTCCCGATCAGGGTGACTGCTCCCTGAGCCCAAGACATGGGGTGAGATAAGACCACGGATGAAGTCTCAGTAGAGGGGAGGGGCTGGTTTCAGGATCAGAGATGCAGGGAGGATGTTATAGTGCTGTCTTGCCATCAGCTTACCAAGTAGCTTAGAGAGATGCTGTCCTCTAGCTTACTTCATTCACCCACAAGCTATTCCTTTGCAGACTCACATCCACAATGCAGTGCTGGCAGGAGGTGTGGTTGTGGGTGCCCCTTCTTACCTGATCCGTTCTCCTTGGCTTGCCATGGTGCTGGGATTTGTGGCTGGGATGATCTCCATCGGGGGAGTCAAATACCTGCAGGTAAGGAGCTGGGCAACTAATACCTGATGCCTTGGCCTTACGCCAAGGTCCAGGCCCCTAGACCATGGTGGGCCATCACGAATTGCCATGGGCTGCATTAGGCATTGATTGGCAGCTTCTCAATTTAGCTTCAGAGCTTGGGTGAGGGACCCATCCAAGTTGGCTGGTGCTTTTGCTAAGATCTGGGGAGCAAGTAACAGAACCTATTCAAGCTTGCTCAGGAATAAGGGGGATTTGTTATAAGGCTACTGGGACACCGCTGAACCCAAGGATAGGAATGCTGCTGGGAGCCCAGGAATGACTGGCGCCAGGGGTGGGAGTGTTGTGGGAAGCCCAAGAAGTTCCTGCTCTTCCTTTTTTGCTTTTCCTGAACATCTGTTTTCTTTTCACTCTTCCTTCCTCTTCTACTCCACATGGTGGAATGTCATCTTTCTCTTCAAGAAGGCAGCCAGGTGAAATTTCTTGGTACCAATTGCAAGTTCTTTGGAGAAGGGATTCATTGGTCTAACTTGGATAATGTGCCCATCTTTGGCAGGGGTGGGGGATAGGGCACGTGATACATATACAGCTTTTGTTCATGAACCATGTGAAGGGGAGTGGGAAAGGCAGCACCCAAAAGAGGGATGCTGAGTTGATTATCCAGGTCATCTTCACTTCTGATTGTTTAGTTCTTCTGAGCGGATGGATTTATCCTCCTTCAATATTCAACAGATAAGATCACAATGCTCCATCATAGGCCATTTGTTACAACACACTTCCAAGAGAAATATTTAAGAGCAACAAATCTTCATAGGTTTGAAGACTTGACGGAGGAAGAGGGAATAGATTCTTGGTTGACACAAGAAGCTGAATTTGAATGAACCGTGGATATTCAGGGAGGCAGTTTCAATCCCAAATAGGGAAGACTTTACCAGCAGCTTAATCTGACCACAGACGGAGCAGTCTGCTTTTCATCTTTGAAGTGGAAACACACATCTTTCATCTCCTCTGACTTTGAGGCCCTCTGATGAAAGTAAGATGTGCACAGCCAAACATGTACCACAGGAATTTCCTAGAAGTCCAGTGGCTCAGACTCCGAACTTTGACTGCCAAGGGCCCGGTTCAATCCCTGGTTGGGGAACTAAGATCCCACAAGCTATAAGGTGTGCCCAGAACTCGTGTATCACGAGTTATCATCAGGCTCAGTGTCCATCATTTTCTCTGTGCCTCAGGTTGCTTGAGTCTATCACCAGGGGAAGGATTCAAAGATGATTCACTGATTTTTTTTCATTCATTTGCTCAACACATTTAACAGTCATCCTGTGTCCCAAGCTATAGTGTAGTGAAGAAAATGGATAAGTAAACACAGCACAGTTTAAGAACTGCTACTAGAGCATGTCTAAGCTGGCCTGAGATGGGTCAGGAAATGCTTCCCAGGGCAGAGGATGTCTCAGCTAAGCATTGACGGGGAACTAATATTCACCAGGGAAAGAAGTGGCAAATGTCCTCCGGGCAGAAGGAACAGTGTGACCCAACCAAGAAACAGAAAGATGTTCTTTTGGCTGAAGCATCAATTCATCAGGGAGTGTGTCTCTCACCAGAGCTTTGAGAGAGGGCTGGTGCTTAGGAACACCTCCTGGGGGAGCTGAGGAGTCTGAATTGTTAATCTGAACACAATGAGGATTCTGAGGAGGGAACTAGCCTGATAAAATTTGCATTGGAGGCCTTTCCTGGTGGCCCAGTGGTTAAGATTCCACCTTCCAATGCACGGGTCGTGGGTTCAATCTCAAGTCTGGGAACTGAGACCCCACGTGCTGCAGGGCAGCTCAGCCTGTGTGTGTCACCCTACTGAGCCTGCACACCACTAGTGTCCACGTGCCACAGTGGAAGATTCTGTGTGCTGGAACCAAGACCCAGTGCAGCCAAATAAACAGATACATTTTAAAATTTGCATTGGCATCCACACCTGTTGGCTCATGGCCAGCTGGGAGGCCAAATGATGAAGTGGAAGGAGTGCTGACTGGGACTCGAGTGGTCCGCTTCTTACCTTTCAATCAGCCATGTAGTCTCTTGGATGGAGTTAAGTTTGGGCTGGACAAGTGGGTTTCAATCAACCGCTGGGGACACGGACGATGTCTGGAGACAGTTTTGGTGGATATACCTGGGAGAGGGCTGCTTCTGGCATCTAGAAGGTATAGGCCAGGGATGCTGCTGAACCTCCTATAATGCACAGGAGGGCCCCTCAGTGAAAGTGAAAGTCGCTCAGTCATGTCCGACTCTTTGCGACCCCATGGACTATACAGTCCAGGGAATTCTCCAGGCCAGAACACTGGAGTGGGTAGCCATTCCCTTCTCCAGGGGATCTTTCCAACCCAGGGATCGAACCTAGCTCTCTGGCATTGCAGGCGATTCTTTACCAGCTGAGCCACAAGGGAAGCCCAAGAATACTGGAGTGGGTAGCCTATGCCTTCTCCAGGGGATCTTCCTGACCCAGGAATCGAGCCGGGGTCTCCTGCATTGCAGGCAGATTCTTTACCAACTGGGCTCCCCCAACACAGCCCCAAATGGGAGCAGTGTGGACCATGGCCAGCAGCACTGGCATCACCCGGGACTTTGTTAGAAACGTAGAGCCACAGGCCCCAGACCTACTAAATCCAACTCTGCATTTGGATGAGCTGCCCAGACGCTGTGAGTACACATGCAAATTGAGAAGTACTTTTTTAGTTGAGCCCTAAGGCCCATTCCCCCTGGATGCCCTGGATGCCAAGGCTCTGGGAAAGGGTGGGGAAGGTGTAGCAGTCCCACATGTAGCTCTGCTGACGATGGTGTTGTCCCCAGGCATGTCTTCAGCGAACGCTGGAACTCCATGACACCTACGGCGTGCACTACACCTTCGGCTTGCCGGGTCTGCTTGGAGGGATCGTCAACATCGTGCTGATGGCGCTTCAGGCCCAGGGAATCAATAAGTCCACGTGGGTCACTTGGCTCAGCCCCCTATCACACCATCCATCTCAGGAAGGAGTGTGCCCAGAGTCCTTGGCTGGGGGTGAGGGGCATACATTCAGGGCCAGGCAGTCAGAAGGCCTCAGTGAATATCTGTTGACCAGTTTATTCCAAAATTCCAGATAAGTCCCCACTTTGTATGGACTTATCACCTGTCCAGGTCACTTCTTTCTAAAGCAGTTAGCTTAAGTGAGAGGAAAAGCTGATAGTCCTGAGGCCTCCCCAAACGAAGACAGAGGAGGCAGTCAGGCCCAAACTGACTGAGTCCATTTTTTGGCCCCTGGTGATTTAGGTGGTGGTGAAATAACCATGAGGTCTTGACCTGGGCCATGCTACCTAACCTCTCTGAGCCTCTCCCTCCCCATGGCCAATGAAGATAATGATAGTACTTCCCCGCATAGGGGTGCTGGAAGCTAGGCACTGTGTGGTTAAAAGGATATGATATGTGATATGTTCATGTAGGAAAATGCTGAATACTGCTCATCCCTGAGACCCAGAGAGGGAAAGGGTATGGGTAATGTCTCAATTATGAGGTAGGAATGTAAGTCCCTGGACCAGAATCAGGTCCTATGCCCGCCAGGCAATAGACAGCAATGATCAGAACTTTGACCATATCTTTCTAAAGTTGTTATCGTCTTGTTCTCGCTTTCTGGGTTTTTCTTTTGAATTTGTTTATCTTCTGAATGTGGCTCACACATAATGAAAGAGTGACTTGGGCATGATACAGGAGTAGATTTTTTCCAGATGAACCCATATAGTGATAACAACAATAAAATTACTGATGACAATCAGTACTATTTATTGACTGTTTCTAAGTACTAGGCATTAAGCTAAAATCATTAAGTGCATCATCTTATTTAATCCTCACAACTACCTGGTGAGGTATTATTAGTTTTCCCTAAGAATTGATACCTTGGTGGAGTTAGCTGTCTGAAGTCACGTGGCTGGAAGCTGGCTGTTGAGGTGATGATCACCAGCGGTGGGTGATGAGAAACTGTGTTTGGAAGCATCTCAGAGAAATCATGGAGAGCTAGGTTCCTTATAATTCCAACAACAGAGACAACCATAGCCCCAGACTATAGGAATCATCTATGAGCAAATGAGACATACATCCCTGAGCTGCTTAGGGATGAGGAGTATCCCATTTGGGGATGAGAAGAGAGTGGTATATGTGAAGCAAGGCATCTCAGTAACGGACTCCAAAGGTGTTCCTGCCGCTGTTTTAATAACTGTGTGACTGTCGGCAATCTCTTTCCTCTCTCCGGGGTCCTGAGTCCCCCTCTGTAAAACAACAGGTTAATCTAGCAGGGTCCTACACCCAGATGCCTGTAGGGGCCAGACAGCTAAGGTTAAAAATGAGACAAGCAGGGGGAAGAAACCACGGGCATTTGTTCCTCAGTGCCCAGCAGCTTAAACCATCCAGAGACTTGGGCTCAGGATTGCCAGATCTAATGACTTTTTAAGAGAAGGCAGAAATCTAGAGTTATGCACATACTCCCCCAAGTACTGGCAAAAGATTCAAAATCATTAGAAACACGTGCGTGCTAAGTCGCTTCAGTCATGTCCAACTCTTTGCGACCCCATGGACCGTAGCCTGCCAGGCTCCTCTGTCCATGAAATTCTCCAGGCAAGGATACTGGAGTGGGTTGCCATTTCCTTCTCCAGGGGACCTTCCCGACCCAGGGATCCTACCTGGGTCTCCTGCATTGCAGGCAGATTCTTTACCATCTTGGCTACAGGGAAATACCCCATTAGAAACAATGTGTGGACCAAATTCTGCTCCTGGGCTGCTGACCTGGAACTGTGGGATCACCTGCCCCCCCCTCCCCCGAATTCTGTGATTCTCTGGCTCTCCCAGAACAGTGGTTCTCAACAGCAACAGTATCTCCTGGGACTTGTTAAGCATGCAAATCCTCCCCTACCCCAGACCCACACAATTAGAAACCTGGAGGCGGGACCCAGCAGTCTGTTTTCTCAAGTCTTATATGTGCTTCTCCTGCAAGTTCAGGTTCAAGAAGTATTGGCCTATAGCAAAAAATAGAAACAAAGCAAAACAAACAACCAATCTGCTGCTAAAGGATTAACAGCTGGCTTTCTGGTGAAACAAAGCCCTGACTTAGAGCATTTACTGATTTCTCTGGTGCCAATACTCTCACCATGGCTGATTTCAAGCCATCAAAGTGATACTCCCAAACATGGAGTTGAAAGGAGATGAGAGCTGTCGTCTTGTGGGTCTGCGTGAGCCTGATTCCAGCACCGTCTCCAAGTCAAGTCTCATCAGGATGAGATAGCTGAGGATCAAGTATTAGTTTTCTCTCCTCTGCAGGAACTTGGCAAAGGGAAGGGCGCAGTGACAGCAATGACCTCTCTCGGGGTGGCCTCTGGTCTGCTGGAAGTAAAGGGCACAGGCTTCAGGGACAAATGGAGCAAGGTCACACTTAACAGTTGTGTGACTTTGGGCAAGGTATTCAAACTCTCTCTAAAGTCTCAGTTTTCTATCTGTAAAATAGGATGATAAGATGCATGTCCCAGGGCTGCTGAGAAGATTCAGCAACATAAAAAAAAGGGCTCAAGGCTTCCCTAGTTGGCTCAGACAGTAAAAAATCTACCTACAATGTAGAAGAGTTGCGTTCAATCCCAGGAGGAAATGGCAACTCACTCCAGTATTCTTGCCTGGAGAGTCCCGTGGACAGAGGACCTTGGTGGGCTACAGTCCCATGGGGTCACAAAGAGTCAGACACCACTGAGCAACTGACATTTTCACTTTCTTACAAGAGAGGGCTCAGGACAGTGCTTGGCACGTAGTAAACACTCAACACACGGCCCCTTTCTTTAGGATAGTTACTGATGCTGCTGCCTCTGTAAGAAGAGCATCTGGACATAGTGGAAAGATGGTAAGAGGACTGAGTTGGTCCTCAGAGCACTTCCCAGGAAGTGCGGATCAGCTGCTTCAGTAGCTCTGGGTCATTCCAAAGAATGACTTTTCATCCATCCCACGAACGGTATTTGCCCATTTCCCTGTTCAGGTGAGTGAGCGTAAATGAGTCAGATGCTGTGCTTGGAGCCTGGATGGAGTGTTTTTCACAAATTGTGGGATTTTAAGTGAAGACACGCTGGAAGAGCACCGGATCACACAGTGCAGGCGCCCTTTTGCCGTTCTCATGCAGTCTGTTGATTACATCAGGGAAAAGGCTCCCCTTAGGGCTGAGTGTCTCCACACTCTTCCCACCCTCGCTGACCTCCAACTTCGACAACAGCAGAGGAAACCTCAGTCTGAGATTTGCCCCGGCTGCTGCACCTAAAGGAGATTAAAGCAATATTTTTTTTTTCATTCTATCTTGGTTACCTCCTATTTCTCTTCCATTTAAGCTAGGGACACAAAGTTCCTTTTAAATAGGTTTATTAAAAAATTTTTTTTTAAGTTTACTTAAAAATATATGGGCTTCCCTGCTGGCTCAGATGGTAAAGTGTCTGCCTGCAACACCTAGGAAGACCTAGGTTCAATCCCTGGGTCGGGAAGATCCCCTGGAGAAGGAAATGCCAACCCACTCCAGTACCCTTGCCTGGAAAATCCTATGGACGGAGGAGCCTGGTAGGCTATAGTCCATGGGATTGCAAAGAGTCAGACACGACTGAGCAACTTCACTTTAAAGAAAAATATTAAAAACAAAATAGTATCCCTGGGACTTCCCTGGTGGTCCAGGAGTAAAGAATCTGCCTGCCACGGCCGGAGATGAAATCCACACGCTAGGTGGTCACTAAGCCCGAGCGCCGCAGCTACTGAGCCGGTGTTCTAGAGCCCAGGAGCTGCAACTGCTGAAGCCTTGCTCTCTAGAGCCCGTGCCCCACCCCAAGAGAAGCCACCGCGATGAGAAGCTTCAACACCGCAACTAGAGAGCAGCCCCCGCTCACCACAGCTAGATAAAGCCCACACTCAGCAATGAAGACCCAGCATGGCCATAAACAAATGAATAAATAATAGCATCCCTGGAATGCAGATCTGGCCAAATCTGAGAAGGGAGCCCACTGATGCTGAAATTTGGCCACTTTTGTGGGTAGACTGAAATGCCTGGTTTGAATCCCTGGAAACACCCATTCCAAGCCACATGGCAATGGGACCCTTGGTTCACTTTCCTAACCTGCACCTCCCATTTGTGAAAGAGAGACTTTCAGGTGGTAAACCGTAGAGGCTGAAGCCCTGGCACTAGGAGCCCACACTGCGTGGGGAATGTTAACACAGCCATTTCTGCCTCATCCATTTCTACTCTCAGATGGCAGCAGGGTAGAGCGAATTTGGGTTGTAAGTAGCAGATTTGGGGTTAGCCTTTATTCTATGTGCAATGCAGGAGACCCTGGTTTGACTCCTGGGTCGGGAAGATCACCTGGAGAAGGGAACGTCTACTCACTCCAGTATTCTGGCCTGAAGAATTCCATGGACTATTCCATGGGGTTGCAAAGAGTCGACACGACTGAGTGACTTTCGCTTCTCACTCTTTTTCTACCACTTACTACTTTTTAAAGAAGCTTTTTTCTTGTAATACAGTCTACTTCCAGAATAGTCAAGTATCATAAGGGTTGGCTTCCCTGATGGTCCAGGGGTAAAGAATCCAGCTGCCAGCGCAGGAGATACAGGCTCCATCCCTGGTCCGGGAAGATCCCACACGGCACAGAACAGCTAAGCCTGTGCTGCACAGCTATTAAGCCAGTGCTCCAGAGTCTGTGCTCTGCAAAAGAGAAGCCACTGCTATGGGAAGCCCGCATACTGCAACCGGAGAGTAGCCTCCACTCGCCGCAGCTAGGGAAAAGCCCGCGGAGCAGCAGAGCCCCAGCACAGCCGAAGTAAAGAAACAAACATTTAAAAAAATGTATCATAAGAATTCCACTCAATGACTTCGGACACGGCCGATAACCAGCACACAGAAATCTGTGTCCTGTCCCAGGGCAACCGCTAACCTGGCTTCTAAGAGCAGCAATCAGTCTCGCCTGGTTTTGTCCTTTAAATGCATAAAATCATACAGGAGGTCTGCTCTTGTGTTCTTCTTGGCTTCTTTTACTCAACTTTGAAGTTTTGTGAGATCCATCCATGTCGCTGAGTATCTCTGTTCATTTTCATTGGAGTATAGCACTGATTTGTGCTTGGGCTTAATCGATAAAGGCAACTGAATGACAACATGGAGAGGCCAGCGTCACTGAACGGAAACTTCAGTGTTCAATTGCCCTGGAAATGAGAGGCATGACACACTGGGCAGGGACACGTGAAAGCTCACCACATGCAGGGACCAGGCAGCAGAGAGAGACGGGAGCAGAGACTATGTCTTTAGGACTAGAGTGGCAGGGGAGCGACACAGGGATGTCCCCTCTAGGCCAAAAGTGAAAACACAAATGTTAGAGCTTGCAGTTGGGGGCTTGTAATGAAAGTTGACTTACGAGAGAGCAAGGTAAACGATGTTGACACTTAGTTTGGCCCTGCAATAAATGAGTTGCAAATACAAAATTTAAGAAAACATAGAACAGAGTTCCATTATATGAACACAGCACAACTTACCCATTGTCGATGAGCATTTGGGTAGTTTCTAGTATGGAGCTAGTATTGTTGTTATGAATGTTCCAGCACTTTTTTTTGAACCTACAGATGCATTTCTGTTGCGTATATGCCTAGAAGTTGAGCTGTTGGATCATACAGTTTTCATGCAATCTGCTTCAGTGGATACTTTCAGTTTTCTATTGTGGTTTATACAGTAGAAACTGAGAGCTTCCTTTACCTAATATATAATTTAGACATCAAACTTACTGTTTTAATTTTCATTTCCTTGATGACTACTTAAGCATTTGAATACCTCCTCCTTGGAAATGTCTGTTCAGTTTCTTTTGCCTACTTAGACATAAAATCTTTCTTTTTCTTGCCCTGAAAGACATAAAACCTTTATCTTTAATTGCCTAATGAGGAAACTCAGGACTCCAAGGTTAAGTGCCTAGGATCACACAGCTAGTGACAGAACTGGGACTTGAACTTGGGTTTTCTGACTTCTGGTCTAGTTCATTATCCACGAACTAAAGTAAGCCAAAGAGGATCTTGAAATCCCTTCTTCCCCTTCTACGTGTCTGAGCAGCTTTGCAGGAGAGCGATGGGAAGGTACTGCTTGGGGAGGGGACATTCGTTTTCCCGGTGGCCCTTGCTGACAGCGTCACTACTGATGCACATAGTCCTTTTGGTCCCCAGTGACCTTTGCAGCCTTATGCCCGAACGTGACCACCTCTGCTTTGTCATTCCTAGGCTCGGCTACCAGGTACTCATCAACGTCGGGGCGCTGGGCTTCACCATCATCATGGGTGTGACCTCTGGTCTCTTGACAGGTCAGTGTGAGACCACCCTTCTTCCACCATTGTCCAGGGTGCAGGGTCTGGGCCGAGATTGCAACTGCCCCATGGTTGGACATGTATGTGCCCATCTCCTTCCCCATGAACCCACCTCCCTCAGCTCCAGCCAAATGAAGTGAAGGGCTCATATCTTGATTTAAAAAAACAAATGAACACAGAATCACAACATTTCAGAATTGGGAAGGCCCTCAGAGGTCACCTGAACACTGTAGCCTCTTGAGCCCAGGACTGGTGATTTCACTGAATTTTGTACGGAAGACTAAGGAAACCCTGAGGCTTACAGAGCTTACCTGTTATCCCCTGATAACACCTAAACTGCTATTTTGTTCAGCAAATAGACCAGGTACTAGGGACACAGCAGTGAACAAACCAAATTCCCTGGTCACACCGAGTTGATATTCTAGGTGGAGAAGGAGCTTTCACCATAAACAGGAAAAAATATGGTACATCAGATGGTGATGAGCACTATGAAGAGAAATAAATCAGGGTAGGGAAATGCAGAGTCATGGTGAGAGTGGGGTGCTCTTTAGGAAGGGTAGTAAGGAAGTCCTGTCTAAGAAGTTGACCTTTAAGCAAGGACTTGACTGCAAAGAAGGAGGGAGACATACTGAGTATTTATTTGGGAGAAGAACTTTCCATGAAAAGGGACAGCAAGGCCAGAAGCACTGAGACAGGAGCATCCTTTGCCTGTTTGGGGAATAGCAAGGATGTCAGCGTAGCTGAAGTAGCTGGAGAGGTGGGGAGAGGGGAGAGGGGAGAGGGGCTGGAGACAGAGTGGTAGCAAGGCGCCAGATCATTCTGAAGATGGGAGGCCATTAGAGATCTGTAGGCAGAGGACTGAAGTACGTTTTTTACTTCTGCAATGTGCCAGAAGAGCAAAGAACCTTGTGAATGTGACTGTGAAAGTCGCTCAGTCATGCCCAGATCTTTGCAACCCTGTGGACTGTAGCCCCCCAGGCTCCTCTGTCCATGGAATTCTCCAGGCAAGAATACTGGAGTGGGTTACCATTCCCTTCACCAGGAGATCTTCCTGACCCAGGGATCAAACCCGGGTCTCCCACACTGCAGGCAGATTCTTTATCATCTGAGCCACCAGGGAAGCCCCCAAAACACATATGGCATGTGGGATCTAGTTCCCTGACCAGGGATCAAACTGGAAGTGCAGAGTCCTCGCCACTGGACCACCAGGGAAGTCCCAAAAGAATCTTGGGGAGACATCAATTTGCCTGTCTTACTTATACGCAAGATGAAAACATGCATTCTGTCCAGATTTGTTCACTGTTATTCTGCAGATAAATATCTTTTCTTGGTTAGACTCTCACATATTGTGTCTCTAAACAGGGAGTGAATGCCAAATAAGAGACAAAATAGCCAAAGCAGACACTAAAGAATGGTGTGACCTTGGGTGAATGGTGTGACCATGTCACTTTACTCTTTCTGGGCATTGGCTGGCTTTCTGTAAAGTGGATGGATTATAGTAACTAATCATTTGGCATCCTTTCAGCTCTAAAACATGTATGATAGTACTTTTTTTTTGGCCACACGGCATGGTTGGATGGCATCAGCGACTCAGTGGACATGAGTTTGGGCAAACTTTGGGAAATAGTGAAGGACAGGAAAGCCTGGCATACTGCAGTCCATGGGGTGACAAAGAGTCAGACACGACTTAGTGACTGAACAGCAATGGCATGGGGAGTCTCGGGTCCCTGACCAGGGATGGAAGCCACATCCCCTTCATTGGAAGCACAGAGTCTTAACCACTGGACTACCAGGAAAGTCCCAAAAGTACTTTCTGGAATTTTCGAGAATGAGATTGGTTAGAAGTGCTTTAATGTACCAATTGGCCTCAGCTTTCAGCAGAATCTGAGACGACTGATTAAACGCAGATGAGAACAAGGCCTCCTGCCATAAGTTTACATTCTATTGGTGGTGGCAGTCCAACCCTGAAGAGAGCTGCCAGATTTAACAAGTGAAAACACAAGGCACCCAACTCAGAATTCAGAATGAACTGAGCATCCTGCATTTTATTCGGCAGTCCTACACCTGGGCTCTCATGCCATTCGCCACTGTCAGCAGTATAGACAAATGACACTGAGTGGTGCTGTCTTGTAAAGCAACTCAGAGGGCTTCCCATGCTTCACTGAGATCAAGAAAGAGAATAAAGACACTCCTATTATTCCTTTAAGAGTTAAGAACAACGAGCTTTCATCTTTACATGTTGCTTTCTACTTGAGGAAACTGGTGATTAAAAAGTACTTGGACGGGATTTCCCTGGTGGCCCACTGGTTAGGACTCCGCACTTCCACTTCAGCATCTCAGGTTCAATCCCTGCTCAGGGAACTAAGATCCTGCATGCCACTTGGCCCAAAAAAAAAAAAGACAGCCTTCCATGTGTTGTGCACCACAAAGACATTCCCTAATATTTCCCCAAATTAAAAAAAGAAATTTACTTGGACAATGTAAGGGGAAAGAGGCCTCCAAAAAGCCAGGATGGCACCAAATTGACCCCCTAAAATCAAGCATTTTACCCAGGAAGAGACCCCTTTCTATGAAGCCCTCCTATAGGCACTTAGGTAAGAAACAACCTTGGTGACTTGCCTGGTGGTCCAATGGATAAGAACTCTGTGTCTCTACTCCAGGGACACAGGTTCCATCCCTGGTCAGGGAAGTAGGCTCTCACATGCTGTGTGGTACAGCCAAAAGAGAGAGAGAGAGAAAATAAAAAGAAACAATCTTATCAAGCATGGTTAAGGGTTTTCCCAGTTCAGGCAGATTAAAAATAGCAGATTAGAGTTAAGTTTCCAGAGGTAAGACACACTGGTAGAAGTTAGCAGTGAGAGCAAAGAGCCTAGCAAGAGAAAGTAAATTCTTAAAACCAGACACAAGAACATGAGAAGCTTGGGCTGCCAGAAAACAGGGAAGTAACTTTCAGCAGCTGTGGCCCTTCTCCACATTATATAGTGCCTTTGATAAATGGATATTCCTATCAACAACTCTAATTTTTTAAAAAAGTCTAAATGTGTTCAGTGTTGTCTCACAAGATAAGAAAATATATTTTAGATGGATTTTCATCAGTGATGAGTGAGCCTCAACTATCTGAAAAATATATGTAGGCAACAGAGGTTCATTTATGAGTAATTCTAGCTAAATGAGGTGTGTCGATTACACTCTCCAAGCCTATATCAGTTAAAGGCACACACTGTTTAAGAGGCAAGTGTGAATGAGCACACGCCTACTCTTGTTAATCTTACTATTTAATACATTGGGATGGATCATCATTAAAAATACACAGATAAGTCTATCAATGGCATTTCCCTGCTTCACATGAAAGGTAAGCACGACTGTATGTGCTGGAAATTCCACTCTGAGCAGCTGGGGGAATGCATAGCACCCTAGCTCTCTGGGCAGAGGTGGGATGGCTGACCAGAACAAGCACAGGAGCACATGTCATTACCTGCTTTGCTAACCAGTGGAATCTGGAGCTGAGGTCACTGTGACTTTCTTGGAACCAGGGAGGATGAACCTGCAAGGGTGGCTGTATGAGTCACTCTCCACGGTAGCTCTTGTGTTTAAATGAATCAGCTTTCAAGTGGGGCTTTGTCCAACAGGGTCCTTCTTCTCTGTCTTGGGAAGCGTGTTAGATCCATGACTATCATATACCTCTCAGTGTAATCTAAGTCCTTTGGATGTAATTGTTCTTAAAGTGAAGTGAAGTTGCTCAGTTGTGTCCAACTCTTTGCGACCGCATGGACAGCAGGCTCCTCTGTCCATGGGATTTTCTAGTGGGTTGCCATTTCCTTCTCAAGGGAACTTCCCAACCCAGGGATAGAACCCAGGTCTCCTGCATTGTAGACAGATGCTTTACCATCTGAGCCACCCGGGAAATCACGAGGGCAGTCTAATTACTCTAAGCCATGTCTATGTTAGATAGGTCAACAAACAAACATCAATATCAGGTATTTAATACTGAATATTTCCCAGTTCACATGAACCTGGAATTTATTGTTTAATTTAGAATTATTTGATTTGTAAGCACTTACCTTTTTTTAAGCCAAATAAATAGAGCTTATTTACAAATTAACATAAAAAATATTACCCAAAGACATACCAAGACATATTTAGACAGACACAGTGTAAGATCTAGCTTCATTTTCTAAGTTTAGTCATGAATCCGATATTACAATTGTTCTTACCAGTTCCTTTTAAAAGATCTCTGTAGAATTAATTAAACTGGTCCAGCAAGGACAGTGCTTCAGTGTGTCTATCTCCTGGTTGTAGAAGATAAAAGGATTTTTGTTGAGTTATCATAGCTGAGATATGATAGTTTGATTAACGCTGAGATAAATGCAATCCTCTAAATGTGTAACATTTATTTATGAACTTAAACAGGTTTGCTCTTAAACTTTAACATATGGAAGTCAACTCACAAGGTTCACTACTTTGATGACCAATCTTTCTGGAAGGTAAGATTTTTAACTTATTAATGTCATAAGTTTGGAGTGAATGGACTTAAAAAGATACCTGGGGTATGTATGTTAACTTGGTGTTTATGGAGAGTAAAGTAAAAAACAAATGAAAATGAAGTAAGGAGCACTGGAGAAGCAAATCCTTGATACGTGTGTGTGTGTGCGTGTGTGTGTGCGTGTGTGTGTGTGTGTGTGTGTGTGTGTGTGTTGGTGGGGGGTGGGGAGGTAGTTCAGTTCAGTTCAGTCGCTCAGTCGTGTCCGACTCTTTGCGACCCCATGAATCGCAGCACGCCAGGCCTCCCTGTTCATCACCATCTCCCAGAGCTCGCTCAGACTCACGTCCATCAAGTCCATGATGCCATCCAGCCATCTCATCCTCGGTCGTCCCCTTCTCCTCCTGCCCCCAGTCCCTCCCAGCATCTGGTCCCGTCACTTCATGGGAAATAGACGGGGAAACAGTGGAAACAGTGTCAGACTTTATTTTGGGGCTCCAAAATCACTGCAGATGGTGACTGCAGCCATGAAATTAAACGACGCTTACTCCTTGGAAGAAAAGTTATGACCAACCTAGATAGCATATTCAAAAGCAGAGACATTACTCTGCCGACTAAGGTCCGTCTAGTCAAGGCTATGGTTTTTCCAGTGGTCATGTATGGATGTGAGAGTTGGACTGTGAAGAAGGCTGAGAGCCGAAGAATTGATGCTTTTGAATTGTGGGGCGGTAGTAGATGTTCCCATTTCCCTGATGCCTCAAAGTCACTGAGGGTCAGGGATGTGGGAACTGACCCCGGCCACGTCTCCCCGCCATCTGGAGTCACAAAGTGGGCTCATAGTTCGACATGAAGGTGATAGAATCCTGTGCTGCAAACGCCAGAAGGCCCACGGGGGCCAGCAAGTCCGGCCCCTCATTTGCTAGACTTCTGAGCAGACTCGTGACTGCCTAAGTTCTGAGAGGCAGAGCGGGGTAGATTACAGCCAGTGGACACGAGCAAACTTGTAGTATAGGGATCTGGGGTCGGTGAGTCAAGAGACATTCAGCTCGAACGATTCAGCGACCACTGACAGCCTAGCTGGCACTGTAGGGCTGGGAAGAAGGCCGGGCTCGTTCCCTGAGACCCACGGCCTTCCTCCCTTTGACCCGCACTCGCAGTTCACAAAGCACTCTGATGGGTGTTGCCTCAGGTAATCTTCCGGCTGATGCCGAGGTTGGCTTTCTCACCCAGCAGGCCAAGATACTGACCACTAGGGGGACACAGAACCAGCCTTGCTATGGACCTTGGTGTTCAGCTCTGTAGGGGCCAGACTGAGAGAACCTACAGAGAAAACCCACCTCTTCTCCTCTTCCTTTATCTCTGTGCTCCTCTTCTTGAAACAGCTTTCTGGAGGTATACTTGACAACAATCTGTACATATTAAGTATATAACTTGATACCTTTAAACATATTTATATACCCCTGAAACCATGACCACATCAAGGTCAGAACATATGTGTCAGGACTTGATCCAGTGGTTAAGAATCTGCCTTCCAATGCAGCGGGTACTGGTCCAACTGTTGCTCAGGGAACTAAGATCCCACATGTCCCGGGGCAGCTGAGCCCATGTGCTGCAACTAGTGAGCCCTCCTGCCACAACTAGAGAGGCGGCGTGCCACAGTTAAGAGCTGTGCGCCACAATGACAGAGCTCGCATATACAACGAAGATCTTGCATGCCACAATTAAGACTTGATGCAGCCAAATAAATAAATAATACGTTTTGAGGGAAAAGAACATATTCACCACCAAAGATTTCATCCTGCCTCTTAGAAACTGCTCCCTCCCAACTCCATCCTGTTTCATCCCCAGGCAACTACTGAACTGCTTTCTGTCCCACAGATTAGCTTCAGTTCAGTTCAGTTCCATTCAGTCACTCAGTTGTATCCGACTCTTTGCAACCCCATGAACCACAGGATGCCAGGCCTCCCTGTCCATCACCAACTCCCGGAGTCCACCCAAACCCATGTCCATTGAGTCAGTGATGCCATCCAACCATCTCATCCTCTGTCATCCCCTTCTCCTGCCCTCAATCTTTCCCAGCATCAGAGTCTTTTCCAATGAGTCAGTTCTTTGCATCAGGTGGCCAAAGAATTGGAGTTTCAGCTTCAACGTCAGTCCTTCCAATGAACACAGGACTGATTTCCTTTAGGATGGACTGGTTGGATCTCCTTGCAGTCCAAGGGACTCTCAAGAGTCTTCTCCAACACTACAGTTCAAAAGCATCAATTCTTCTGTGCTCAGCTTTCTTTATAGTCCAACTCTCACATCCATACATCACCACTGGAAAAACCATAGCCTTGACTAGACAGACCTTTGTTGGCAAAGTAATGTCTCTGCTTTTTAATATGCTATCTAGGTTGGTCGTAACTTCCCTTCCAAGGAGTAAGCGTCTTTTAATTTCATGGCTGCAGCCACTGTTTCTCCATCTATTTGCCATGAAATGGATTACCTTACCTTTTCTCTAACTTTATGTAAATGGAACCACATGGCATGTACTCGTCTGGCTTCTTTTACCAAGTGTAATTATCCTGGGATCACCCACGTGGTCATGTATAATCTGCCTCATCTTGAACCAGCTTCTCTCTATAGCCACTGGCTTCAACAGCCAGTCTCTCCCAGGCCCCTGCAAGTGCTCTTGTCCCTTCAGCAGAAGCAGGGTAATCCAGTGAAAGGACTCAGGAAACTGGTTTAATCTATCCATTCATTCCATAAGTATTTACTGAGCAACTATTATATATGAAGCACTCTGCTCATGAAGATGCCACAAACAGGACAAATATCCACCTCAATTATTTGAGCTGCAGTAAATACTTGCTGAACAAATGAAGGGAAACTGGGGACCCCATCTAACACTAGCCCCTGTGGGAGCAGGTGAAACAGAGTGTGTCCCTGGTACAGTAAGGCCTGGATTCTAGTCACCTCTCTGCAAGGGCTGATGTAGGCAAGACCTTTGACTTCTCTCACTGGTTAAAAAAGAACAGTAACCTTTGTTCTACCTTAGGGGGTTGTTCTGAAACTCAAATGAGGTCATGATATCTGTGACTACATTCTGTCTAATGCAAGCCACCACGTGATCGTGAAAGTTTACAACTAGGGGTTTAGACAACCACAGTGGGATGTGTTAAGTCTCACAGCTCTCGCTTACTGCAAGCCTACCGTTTCCGAGCCTGTGCTGGATGCTTTTCAACATTATCTGATCTTATCCTCACAAAAACCCTGTGCAAGAGTAAGTCTCCCCATCTAAAGATGAGTCACTTGTCCAAAATGACAGAGCTAGTAAATGGTACAGGAAGAAGCTGAATCGGTGTCTGTCTGGCTCCAGAGACCCACGTGTGTGTGTGTCTTATGTTATGGTCAGCTACTAGAGAATGGCTATTTCCCCCCTCATCTTCTGATTTTTTTTAACAGCTGAGTAGAACCATTTTTTCAGCAGGATAATACTTACAGCTTGCATTTGAGATGCAAGAATATGAACTTCCCAAGCTGATAAATCCAGGAATGATTTTTTTTGTAAACTATCCAAAAAAGACATCTTAAACATCATACAATGCCCTTATTGTATGTCATAGAAGCAGACTACTAGAGGTTACAAAGGACATTCCTTCACTGATTGCCCAGACCATGCTCAGCGCTTCCTAGGGTGGGACACTCACCAAACCCAAGGATACCCATCTCATCCTTGGATGACAGAGGACACTACTGGGTTGGCCAATTAAGTTCATTTAGATTTTTCCATAAGATGTTATGGAAAGAACTACTTTACATGGTGACGAGTCTCCTTCACTGGAGGTGTTCAAACAAAAGCCAGGTGACCATGAATGATCCATGTAAAGAGCTGTATGAAATGAGATTGACCCAAGAGGTCTTCCAATTCAGATTTTTTGAAAGAACTTTGTGATAAAGGTTATTTGTGATAAGGCCTTTGTGTTAAAGTAACATTTTGGGCAACGTAAGTTTCAAAAGGTCAAATCAGAATCAATATGTGTGCAATATTGAGTGCGTAAGGGTTCATCTGTAATAAAAAGTTCGCTTTCCTTTTACAGTTTCCACGTTTGGCTGTTGGATATTAAGGGAAAGCATCCAAGAGAAACAAGGCCTGTTTGAAAACAAGACAACTTTTCACCATTGCCCATTTGTGTGTGTGCGTACAACCACTTATTATAGCAAAATCTCCTTATGTACAATGAGACAGGTCAGAGATAGATTTGATACTAAAAATAAAAGACTAAAAACTTAAAAATCTTATAATTTGATTTTAAATAATTATGTTTAGTTTCATGAAAGATGACGCTATCAATACCGTCTTGGGTACAGACACATGGTGGTGGTGGGTTAGTTGCGATCCCATGGACTGTAGCCTGCCAGGCTCGTCTATCCATGGGATTCTCCAGGTGACAGTACTGGAGTGAGTTGCCATTTCTTTCTCCAGAGGATCTTCTCGACCCTGGAATCGAACCCAGTTCTCCTGTATTGCAGGCAGATTCTTTACTGATTGAACTATGAGGGAAGACATTAAGGTTTTGGTTCAATTTTGTCAATTCCTAGATTCTCTCTTGTGCTTAATAAAAGTATTAAGCTACACGCTAACTCACCTATATCAGCAGAGCAGCTGATATAAAACAGGGAAAAACTGAAGACTCGGATTTAATCCTTGCTGACATTATGATTTTATAAGTTCTTATTCCTTGAGCACATCCTGAATTTAACTGTAGGGAAGACATCTGTGATCCAATGTGGAGACAGACTGCCTCAAGATTTAAAAACTAGTCCTATGACCCTGAAGATGTCATTTAAATTGCCATGGTCTGGCTTCCCTTATCTGTAAGAAGAGAAGGTAAACTTCAATCCCTAAGATCTCCTCCGATTCTCACACCCATGGATCTAAGAAGCAGGGATTTTGATGGTAAGAGGACAGTGATACAGTCATTTCCTTGAGTAGCTGACGACCAGGCAACATTCAAAACACGCACAGTAGGGACTTCCCTTGCGGTCCAGTGGTTAAGACTCAGTGCTTCCAATGTAGGGGGTGCAGGTTCGATCCCTGTTCAGGGAACTAAGATCCCACATGCCGCACAGTGTAACCAAAATCTAAAAAACAAACAAAATGAAACATACACACTGGGAGAAAACTGTGGCTGACATAGAAAGGTCACCACAACCCAGATCATCTGAGAGGTATCTGGTGGTTCATGAACAGCTGCTGATTGTTGCAAGCTTTGTTAATATGACGGAACATTTCAAGCTTTAGTTCCGAAGAGCATGTACCCGCATAGTTAGCTAGCTCATTGAAGAAAAAAAATTCCCATTATGTCAAAGTGGGGAGCCTGGGGGATACAAGAATTCCAAAGAGGAACAGACTAAGAGTTCCCAGCAGCTGAACACTTGTCATTATATTTGACCTCAACCTCACTTGGTCTATTTTGAGCTTAGTGGTTCAGCAGAGATACAACAAAATGGAATTCAATTAATTATCAAACCAACAACAAGAGAGTCAGTCACCGGAGTAAAGAGCGAGTCCCTGTCCGCTTCCTCTTTCCTTCCATGGTGGCTGTGGAGTGACCGTCAGCGTCCCACCAGGCCCAGGGTCACAGCTGAGTCATTCATTACCACTGCCCTTCCCCGCAATCAGTGGCACTGAAGGCACACTTCTGAGCAAACTGGTGGCTGGATTATGGGACTTCTCTCTTTCAACATATTCACTCACCCCTTATGAGACCCTCAATAACTACTTACACTGAAATATTTACAGAATTTTTAGCAAAACCATACATTAATAAACCCAACACAAAGGGTAGTGAGAAAGAATTCTGACCACCGAATAGTTTTTAAAAACAAGAACGTGTTTATATTTCATCTAATATTTAACACAGAACAGGCCACATTTAAATAAACACATTAAATCTTCAGAACATTTTAATTGAAGTTTTGGACCTTGACAAATACTCACATAAGATGCTTCCATGATTTCTTTTGTGATTTGTTTTTATAAACATGATAAAATGTAATAAAAATTTCTCATGTGAAATACTTTTCTGCAACATTTTACAAGTTAATCAAATGTAATCAAATGTATATCACAATACATTTTGCTGTGGTTGTTGTTTAAAGAGAGCTCTCATGATTTTAGTATTATACAAATTTAAGTTGAGACTATACTCAGAAAGAAGTTTAGAAAATGGCATTACAAAAGATTGGGAGTGAATAGTAAAAAAAAAAAAACAAAACAAAACAAACAAAAAACCCACTCGGGGCTGCTGGGCAGTGACGAATCAGAAGCTTTCACTGCCATAAGTCTTCAGTGCGGCCAAACTTAAAAACGAGTCCTCTGTAAAAAGAACAAGAAATATCACATGACTGGCTGAGTTTGGGGAAAAAGAGACGACGAGAGATTTAGAATTGTGGGGAGCTAGCGACAAAGAATAACTGATGAGCTGTATGGAAAAAACCCACGGGATGTATCAGAACAGAAACTGATCGTTCTATGGTAGTAAGCTCTGCCAATGTACTCAACTGTGCTGTTTGCCACAAGCTATCCTGCAACCTGAATGTCTGTTGTCCCTCTTAGGAAGTTAACCAGTGTTTAGTGTGTAACCATTATATGTCTGATATTATCTAATTCCTTTAACAAGCCTCTTCTGAGTCAAGACGGCAGTTCGAGAAGCTAGGGTTATAAAGGGAGAGGCAGTCCCGGCCTCCAAGTTGCTTATGCTCTTGAGGACACAACGTGGTAAGTAAAGGGGGTCAGGGGTGGGGAGAGGCATATACACCACATGTTAAGGGAGCAGAGAACGTATGGGGATTTATTTTTTTTTATATTTATTTATTTGGTTGTGCCAGGTCCTAGTTGTGATGTGGGATCTGGGATCTGGTTCTCAGACCAGAGATTGAACCCAGGTCGAACTCTGCATTGCAAGCACAGTCTTAGCCACTGGACCACCAGGAAGTCCCGTATGGGGATTTATTTTGCCCTAATGTGTCAGGAAAGGACTTACAGAGGTGGTGATATTAGAAGAACATGGAAGGATAGCAGGAGTTTGAATGGCAGGGTGGGAGAAGCAGGAGCTGGTGGGATGGTGAAGATGTTTTAGGGGAGGAAACGGCAGATCAAAAGGCAAAGAGGGGAAAAATAAAAAAGGCAAAGAGGAATAAAAGACCATGGGACCTCAGGCAAAGCCCCAGAGGTGGACATGTCAGGAAATGCCCTCACAGAGCCTACACTCTAGGTTTCATTTTGGGAAGTGTCTATAGCTATTTTTTTTTTTTTAATAGCCATTTTTTAAGGCTTCAATTTAAGAGGGCAGATGCATAAGAACACACACACACACACGTTCGTTTGGGTTTTCCTGAAGGATCCTATGGAAAAACCTGAACAAAGTTTTTGGCTAATTCATATATACCTCGATATAAATACCTCTGGTGTAGTAGAGCAGGGGAGAGTCCAATATGGCTAGAGTACAGTTTAAGAGACAAGGAGAATGAGAAATGCCAGCGGCCAGGATTTAGCAAGCCAATTGACCAGAGTGGCAAACTGCCCACAAGGGCCTTTGGGAGCCTCAGATGAGTCAAGCGGGCGGGCAGCAGTCTGTGATCTACTAAAGGCAGCTTGGGCCCAGGCAATGCAGGAGCTGGGGCTACGCAGAGACGCATCTCTGGGTAAAAGAAACAACTTCGGCTCCAGATGACTGTTGCTGAACCAGGGCCCAGGGTTGGCAGGTCCACTAGTTTTTCAAGAATTCAGATTTTTAGGTAAAATACCTTCATTTTTAAATGTCAGCTCAATAAAACAAAACAATACTGTTTTGAATTTTGCTGGATGGCCCCTAGTGGCAATCTCTTCTATCAAAGTGTTAGTCACTCAGCGGTGTCAGGCTTGTTTGTGATACCATGGACTGCAGCCCATCAGGCTCCTCTGACCATGCAATTTCCCAGGCAAGAATACTGGAGTGGGCTGCCACTTCCTAGTGTTTTAGAAGGAACACCGATACAGGAAAACTGGACCCAAGAGAGAGATCAGTCAAGAGTGTCAAGTGCTCATGAAAGGATGAGAATGACCGAACCTAACAAAGGAAATGGACACAAAGAGAAGAGGGTGAAGACAATTCAGAAGCAAACTCATCAGGGCCTGGATGCTGGGGGGCTAAAGCAAGGGAGAAATGAAAGTGAACACTGCAATGGCTTCTGCTGGTTTTCATTTGTTTTCCCATCTGTTTTCCAATTTCCAGTGTATGCTCAAAGATATACACTCAATCAAAATGGTCAATTTTAAAACATGTCACAGCAAATCCCCTAGCGGTCCAGTGGTTAGGACTCTGCACCTCCAGTGCAGGGGGCCTGGGTTTGCTCCCTGGTTGGGGAACTAATATCCCGTGAGCCGCTCAGCACAGCCAAGACAAAATAGGTTTCACGGGCCTTTATAAAGGTAACCACTTGAGTGTTTTTTGATAAAAAAAAAAAAAAAAAAGCAACCAGGAAGTCACCCCTCTCATGGAATTCTCCTTTATAAAGGATTTCATAAACCTCCAAAAAGTGACCGATCTGTGCTCTTCCAGGTAATTTCAAAACTACTGCTACAAAAAAAGAAAAACCAGAGTTGGGTATGAGGGGCCCCTACTCCACAGAGAGCTTAAAAGAGGCATGGCTTAACTTTACACCCTCGTCACCAGATGCAATCTGCAACCTTACGAGTTTCTTAGGCAGGAGTCAGTCCCTCTTGCGCTGTCGGATGGTTACCTTTGGTACCGATTTCTGGTTCTGATTTCTGAAATAACAGTTTCTAAGTTTGTTGCTAAGAACTGTTTTGTTATAAATCAAAAATGGTAGGCAATCTGCTACAACTATTCTGACAATGGTGTCTCTTAGTTGGATTTAACTTCTATTTGCTTACAGTATTTGCACAAAACCAAATTAGTTTTGGATTTAATGAGTACAATAGCAATACATGAGAAATTAACCAAACTCATTGCATAGAAAAATAACGTTTTATAACTAACTTGAGACAAGCCAGCAACTGGTTTTTAAGGTTTTGTGAAATGTGATAACTATTGTATGAACTTATGTGTTTCTTCCCTCATTGGAAAAGATAAAATTTTCCCACAAATCTCTCAATCCTCTGGCTCCTCCTCCCTGCTCTGACGGAGGAACTTCTCTGCTGGAAATAGCATCTCAAGGTGGAACTTACTTTACCCTCCACCTCTGCTAGAGTAAATAATGATTATAACACAGAAGGCTGCTGTTTGCCCTTCCCTGGCTGGCTCTTGGTAAGTCCCCTCCCCACCACTCCATCCTGAAGCTTTTCTGACCCCTGCCTCTGACCCTGTTACGCTACCTTCCGTTGGCTGAAGTTGTGGGACACTGAATTTCCACGAGCACCTCTAACCCTGTGGAGATTCTGGAGTACTGAGCTCAGATGCCTGGTCCTTCTTTAAAGATACTCAAGCCTCAGCATTATAGCTTGAAAGGAAAAGAAATTCTAAACATCCACACTGTCCCTCTAATAAACACATGCTATAATGTATCACTCTACAAAATAACAAATCTACCCATATTTACCAAATTTACATAACTTGAGGAGTGAGGTTGGTTCACTTCCTATTTTTCAAGTACAGTGTTACATTTGTTAAAAAAAAAAAAAGAGGGGGGAGGGCAGGAAGGAAACAGAACTAATATTAGGCAACTGGTTGAAGACTCAACAAAGGAGAAAATGTTAATTAAACTCATTTGAAATTCTATCCTCCTGGAGCCTGAACTTCAGAGTCAGATAGGCTAAATTTTAGCCACACGGTCTGGAACATGATCTCTGTGCCTATTTCTCACATATAAAATGATGGTAACAATGGAGCCACCTTCAGAGTTTTGGGAATCAACTGGGAGCACACATGTAACACACTAAGAATGGTGCCTTGCACATAAAAAGTGCTCAAGAAACTTTGGGCATTATTATTTTCTGCACAAAAATCAATGGCTTAACATTTGAATTTAAAAAAACAAACAAACTCTTGGGGTTTCTCCACTAGTTTCAAGATGCAAGGTATGACCCAAAGAGGCTGTATATCTTGCCACATGTAAATTCACCTTTTTCTTATTTCTAAACTGATTTTATAAAATTGCAAAAATGCACTGTGGTGGAATGGAAAAAGTGTGAATACCAACTGCTGGCTATCGTTAAGGGGTAACTATTAGCATTCCATGAGTGGTTCAAGTAGACAGGGGTTATCTATCTCCTTTCAGGAGGTGGGTGGGAAGGGACAAGGAAGGGGAGGGACAGTCCTAGAACAGACTGTCCTAGAATATACAGCAGTTTTGTTTTTTTAAAAAAACCTTTTCTGGATTAAGGACATTTTTGAAAATTTGATGAAAGCCATAGGCTCTCTTTCCAGAAATAAACAGAAAAACCAATGTCTTGCATGCAGACATGTCTGGTGGTTCCCAATCTTTAGAAGCCTACCCATGGAATGGGAAGCAAGGACTCCTGATACATAGGATAAAGATAAGTTTCTGTTGTTTTTTTGTGAGGTGGGGTGAAGAGGGAGGCTAGGGAAAGGGGAAAGGGCATGCCCTATATGTCCAGAAAAGAATGAACATTAGAAAAGATTAGTGATAAAAGTATTAAGGTTTTTAGGGTCTAAGTAATCTTTTAATTTGTCACTACATCAGAAGGATAAAAAAAAGGTCAAGGCTTCACACTTCAAATATCACACATAAATTCTAGTGACACCAAGGACAGAAAGAACCATAAAATGCATCCAGAAACAAAATTTTAAGGAGAAATGGTTTTAAGCAGGCTTTCATTAAAAGCAACTGTTAGAGATATAAATTTTAAATGAACGGTGTCAGTGCTAGATGACTAAATCTACATGAATCACAATTCTTCATTAAAGGGGAGGTGGTGGCATTAAAAAAAAATCAATGTATGTTTCCAAGGTTGGCAGTAAACCAACCCACGTATTAAAAATATCTGTCTCAGTCTCATTCTTCATATTTTATGACAATAACATGGGGGAGAGGCATTAGACAGGGGGAAATTAAGCAACTAAATACAGTAAATGACATAAAATTAAGTATTATTTTTAAAAAAGAAAGAAAAAAAGATAGGATGAAGAATGCAAAACAAACTTACCCAAAAAAGATGAAGGCATTTTGGAAAAATACAGCAATCCCAGGGTATACTATGGCTTTTTCTATAAAAGTAATTGTAACAGTTAGAGGTGCTTGATCTCAAAACATTCAGTTTCTGATAAACTGGTGAATATCAGTTTTCCTGCCTAACATAATCAATTTTTCTGGCAACTATGATTGGTGTGGTTATTAAATGACACAGTACATATGAGTGTAGTTCTGGTTTAATAAACGGTAGCTTCTCATTTATTTAATAAATACTGAGTGCATACTGGGTACTAGTGCTGCTGAATGTGCTGAGGATAATGCAGTAAATAAAACCGGCAAACTGTTTGCCTTCGTGGAGCTAAACACTGTTGAGAATAAATAAAAAGTCAGGCAGGAAAGGTACTGGAAGTGTACTGAATGATAATATACAGGTGGCCAGAAAGACCTCCTGGGAAGGTGACGCATGGAAAGGTATAAGGACACGAAGAAAGTGAGGGCAGGAGCTGTACAGAAGCAGCAGAACAGCAAGCGCAAAAGCCCCGGGGTGGGAGCACGCCTAGTGCATTAGAGGAGGAGTTGCCCGGGCCAAAGAGAGGGAAGCAGGAGACGGGTCAAGAAAGACGCGGCGCAGGGTGCAGGTGCAGATCTCCCCCAGCTTCACAGTCGTGCTGAGGACTCTGATTTTCAATCTGGGTGAGAGGACAAGCAACCACTGAAAGGTTTTGAGCAGCAAAGTGACTTGAGCTGACACACTTCAGCAGATCTTCTGGCTGCAGCGCTGACAGTAGACTGGGGGCGGGGGGATAGGGGATGCAAACAAGCTATTTTAGGAAATCAAGCCACAGACTATCACGGATGGAACCAGGGCGGGAGCAACACAAGAGATAGAAAGTGGTCATATTCAGGATATACTTCAATAGCAGAATCAACAGAATTTGTGGATGGATTAGGCTGTGGGATGTTAAGACAAAGAGGTGTCATCTTTGACAGGCTCTAACCACCCATGTTTTGGGCCTGAACGCCTGGATGAAGTAGCCACTAAGAAGGGAAAGACTGCCAAAGGACCATTCTGTCTCAATTTTATCCTGGACTGAAGTTGACATTCTCTTAAGTTTTTACTATCGGAGCTGTCAGTGATCACTCACTGACAAACCGAGGTGTGATAAATAACAACTTTTCCTCCTAAGAGTTTTAAATTAATCTGACTACCATAATAGCTGGTTTGGACAGGCCCTCCGTACCAGAAAGCCACATTAAATAACCATTACCACTAGAGTGACTCATAAAGATTCTATATAAAGGCACTTCATAAAATTACAGATTTGCTGCTAATAATTCTCAAAGCATAACTTGGCTTCAGAAGCCTTTAGGAAAATAACTTCGAAGTCTATGAGATGAACACATTTCTACAAAAAGGAGGACTGTATTAATAGCTGTTATCTAGGAAAGAAGAACTATCAGTAATTTTACTTTCCTCTTTGAGCTCTTTTATATTCTCAGTTTTCTACAATGAATAACAATTATGTAATTCACATGATAAAAAAGTAACATTTTTGTTTTTAAAAGATGATGATGATAAATTTTGTAGCAGCAAGGGAATTTCGTATGATAGGCAAAAGGCTAGGTTCAAAACTATATTTATACTATGATTACAACTATTTGAGAAGCAAAAGAAACCAAAGAAAATATACCAAAATATTTAAGAGCAGTAAGATTATCAGTTTTTTTTTCTTTCTTTTCTATGTTTTTAGCAACATGGTTTTATAATAAATTACATAAATAAAAGAACTATAAATATTTAAAACTGCCTATCATTCCCACCTGTAAGATTTAAACAATTTGAATAAAAAAAAAATCAGGAAACCAATCATTTTAATCCAAGAAATTACATCTTATCCAACAAAGTGAAGTGTTAAAATATGAACTAGATTAGATTTCAGCTGGCTGGGTTTGGCAAATCATTAATATTTTATTTTTTACTATGATAACAATAGTCGATTTTACCTAGAACACTGAATGAATTTCATATTTTTCTGGGGTCCCTCAAGGCAAAAATTCAGCCAGGGACCTAAGAGTAGGTCTCTTCTTAGCTTGTCTCAAACTGGTCTTATATAGCAGATATGCATTAAGTGTTAATTCGCTTTTTTATCTAAAAGAAGATAATGATGTATTATCAGGGAGGCTGAGCTCAATAAATTTCAATTCTAGGATGTTAAAGCTTTGCCTGCATATTATTCAGCAAGTCAAGACTTGCCAAATAGCTGGACAAGATATGTGTTCTGCTTTTGAGGTTTCTGGAAGCCAAACAGAAACAAGATATGAAGCTCTGTCCCATTCCTTCCAGGCTCTAGATGAGAAGAAAAAATACAGGAGAAAGGAATACTAAAAACACAGCAAACAAATACAAATATAGATTAGGGAGGGGGGTTCCTGAGCACAAATGCATTGCTAGTAGTTGGCTGAACTAGACAAAGGAAACTTTATTCTAAAAAAAAAAAAACTTTAATGCAAAATTTCAAAATTCCATTGAAGTAAACAGTAAACCGCGTTCTCTCTTACCTTTGGCAACATACCCTCCAAAAAGAATCCACATCGATGCAATCAGAGAGCCAAAGGCCAACATGAAACCAATGAACAGCCAAATGCGAGCACCTGAAGAGAAACGGTATTTTACCAGGATTGTTTCTCATATGGCAGCACTCAGTTCAATTAGCTTCAAAAGAAGTCAAAAACCCAGAGAGAAAAACATGTGCAGTTGCCATCAGGGTCTAAAGCAAAGAACAGCGGGAACTGTGCTAAGGGCAGTCAGAGTGGACGCTGGCCGTTTCCCTGTTGACTTTTGTCTTTACATTCTAAGTGCCTAGACTGCATTAAAATTACATTAACAGGGAAAGACAATCAACTTACAAATCACATTTATATAATACTTATGAAGATTTACTATAAAATAAACAGTCATGGCATCCAGTCCCATCACTTCATGGCAAATAGATGAGGAAACAATGGAAACAGTGACAGATTTTTATTTTATTGGGCTCCAAAAATCACTGCAGATGGTGACTGCAGCCATGAAATTAAAAGACGCTTGCTCCTTGGAAAAAAAGCTATGACCAACCTAGACAGCATATTAAAAAAGCAGAGACGCTGCTTTACCCACAGAGGTCTGTCTAGTCAAAGCTATGGTTTTTCCAGTAGTCATGCATGGATGTGAGAGGTGGACTCTAAAGAAAGCTGAGCACCAAAGAACTGATGCTTTTGAACCGTGGTGTTGGAGGAGACTTATGAGAGTTCTTGGACTGCAAGGAGCTCAAACCAGTTAATCCTAAAGGAAATCAGTCCTAAATATTCATTGGAAGGACTGATACTGGAGCTGAAACTCCAATACTTCGGCTACCTGATGCGAAGAACTGAGTCACTGGAAAAGACCCTGATTCTGGGAAAGACTGAAGGTGGGAGAAGGGGATGACAGAGGATGAGATGGTTGGATGGCATCACCAACTCAATGGACATGAGTTTGAATAAGCTCTGGCAGTTGGTGACAGACAGGGAAGCCTGGCGTGCTGCAGTCCATGCGGTCGCAGAGAGTCAGACACAACTGAGCAACTGAACTGATTGAAACAGAGTCATTAGTTCGCCTAAAGTGAATTCTGAGATGAAACCCTGCCTTGCTCAGTAAAGCACAGCAAATAATGTATATGTAAATTTCTGATTTCATACCCAAGATATAAAACAATAGTTCTGAAATAATAAGCTCTTATTTATAGATGTGATATGATACACAAATACAACCAGCTCTGGACCCCCAGAGCTGTGCTAACATTTATCTCTTCATTTAGATTTTACAAGGTCACAGGGTATCAGTATATCTGTATTGCTTCTACTTAAGTTCATCTATTGATAACAGAGAGTGAACCAGAGGGAGTCTGAAAACACAGACCAGAATTGACCACTGCAGTTCTTTTTATTTCATTAGGATGGGGGAAAAAAAGTCACCTGAAACTTGCCTATATTCAGGTTTATTTTTGTATGGATATAAGTTTACCATTTAAATGCTCAATAAGTATCTGTCTCCTCAAATCTTTGACTAAATTGGACCCTACAGGAAGCTGTGCTACAAACATCCTGTACTCTGCCTCCCTTGGGCACATGGCCATGGGGTCCAGGGGACATGAGTTCCTTAGGGGAGAAAGGCAGGCCTGGGCAAATCTAAGCACTACAACTCTATTATCCTATTCAGTTTTACAAGATTAAAAGAGTTCTGGAGACTGGCTGCACAATAAAAATGAATGTACCTACTACTGAACTGTACACTTAAAAATAGTTAAGATAGTAAACTTTATGTTGTGTATTTTGAAACATGCCAAAAACTATGAATCTAAGCTGTATCAAAATGCTAATTCAGTCAAGTACAGTTGGCAAAAAAGGGAAGAAAATAATTTATATAGTAAAGCTTCAAGTACTAGAAAGTCTGTTTTGTACTTGGCATGCTGCTGCTGCTAAGTCACTTCAGTCGTGTCTGACTCTGTGCGACCCCATAGACGGCAGCCCACCAGGCTCCCCCGTCCCTGGGATTCTCCAGGCAAGAACACTGGAGTGGGTTGCCATTTCCTTCTCCAATGCATAATGCATTTTTAATTATATACTGTTTTTTACTATACACTGTATACATTTATATCTATATAGTACTATTATTGCACAGGGTTACATACTCAAAACTTTGTATTCTGAACTATTTGGCAACCATTGACCAAATGTGACTTTTACCTTAGGCCTTGGAACCTACAACCTCTCCTTAGACACGTCTCCATCCTATCCCTGATCTGAAGAAGTCAGACAAGTAGCTGTTACATGTGTACTTCTTATTTTAAGAGCGCACAGTAAGATGTTGTTTGCATCTATTTACCTGTTTGACCCAGGCAGCCTTCACTGTAACTGTCACCTCGGACTTGCCCATTTGATACTGCGTTAATCCTGTGTGAACAAACAAAACCAAGAGATCAGGGTCTCTGACTCTAAGAGGAAATTATCCATGACATCAAACTGCCAGGTACAATTAGCTGTTGTTGTTGAGTTGCTAAGTCAGGTCCCATTCTTTGCCACCCCAATGGATTGCAGCATGCCAGGCTTCCCTGTCCTTCACGATCTCCTGGAGTTTGCTCAAATTCATGTCCGTTGAGTTGGTGATGCTATCTAACCATAGAGTTCTGCAAATTTAAGTCTTCAGGAGTCTTGAGTAATGGGTCCATACAACAACAGGCAAGGCCCCTCAATCAGTATCCTGTAATGCACTGGATATAGTCCCCAGACCAGCAGAATCAGCATCGCCTGGACATGCTTTAAAATGAGAATTCCCTGGTTCTACCCCAAGTTTACTGAAGCAGAAATTCTGGGAGCAGGGCCCAGCAATCTGAATTTGAACAAATCCTTTAGATGATTCTGATTCTCGTCAAAATTTGAGAATGAAATTCTTAGAATTATATCTTGCTAAGACTGGAAAGATCTTTAGCTTGGTTCTATCTAGTTTTCTGTTTGTACACATCAGACATACTCAGCACGAAGAGATGCAGGCAGTAAAATCTTGCTCTGTCAAGCCCTGACACATGTTCCAAACATAAAGTCTTTCACTGAGCTTTACAGAATACCACTCTAAATTGAGACAGCCTTGCTTTCTCTAGAAGTCTGCTCTGGGGACTTCCCTGCCATTTCAGTGGCTAAGCCCCTACACTCCCAGGGTGTCTGGGGGCTGGCGGAGGGGTGGGGGGGTAGTGGA
>SJYQ01050841.1:0-25891 GCA_006410935.1 Redunca redunca
GAGAGTACAGCAGAGAGTCTGTACTCCGTGTCACATGCAAGGGTGTGGCTGCGGTGTCTAGAGTGTCTGGAATGGCTTTTAATCGTTTTGTAGGCAGGCTTATTCTTTTAAAACATGTTTATTGAATTGTGTTATCTTATTGCAGAGTTTGTGATAGAATATATATTTTAATTGGCAATTTTCCCCCCAGCTTTGTTAGAATATAATTGACAATTAAACATTGTGTATATATATGTATATAAAGTGTAAAACTTGAGGATTTGGTGTATGTACGCATTGTGTCATAACCACCGCAGTCAAGTTGATTAAAAGGCAGGCTTATTCTTTAACTCGGTACACCAGTTCCTGTGATCCTGAACTTTGATGCGGAGTGCCAGAGGACCAACCAGGTTCAAGAAGAGAATGAAGTTCTGCGCCAGAAGGTTTGTTCTGAACGTCACTTGCTCCTTGGGAAGCACTTCTGCTTTTCATGTGTGAATTAGGCAGTGGCCGTGGAGGGTGAGTCAGTAGAGACAACACTGGTCTCAGGTGGCGGTGAGTCACCAGAAGGGCAGTGCTGGGAGCTGTGACAAACCTTTGAAAACCAGAGGCAAGGCTAATGTTTTAAGCCGTAGCATGAGCAATGTAGTAACAGTCGTGAACTTTTAAGAGGAAAATGACTCTCTGCATGGATGTCTCCTTGCAGCTACCCTGCTTGTATATCTCCGCTTCCCATTCCCAGGCCTGTTCCACTCATCCCCACATCTGTCTTGTTTATAGCCCAGATATGATTTAATTGTTCTCAGGTCTTTCTACTTTGGTAAAAGAACAGCTCCTGGGGCAGCTCACATTTGCCTGAGCATTTCTCTAACCTTGAAATTGATACACCATCAGAAAAGGGAGGATTTTTTAGAGAAAGGAAGCTTATAAGCTGTTTCGGTTTTTGGGGTTTAGTGTTCTTAGGTTTGGGCCTGTGTGTATAATTATCTTCAGGCAAAAAGTAAAAAATGCTGACCTTCATTAAAAAAAAAATTTTTTTTCCACCTGAGTTCCAAAGTCTGGTTTTGTAGATGCCCAAGAGGAAAGCAGGAGTGGGTGGAGCTAGTTTTCTCAGTGAATTCAGGAAGAAGTAAGTCAAATGATAAAAGGGAAGCAAGTCAAATGATAAAAAGAAAAAAGAAGTAGGTTCCGTATTATCTAACGGTCTTTAGTTTTCTCACCTCCTTGTTGTCAAGTCACAGCAGCCTCACCTATCTTTCCTGCCTGCGGAGAGTGAGACAGGCTCCCCGAGGCTGAGGGCGAGTGGCCTTTGAGTCACTGTGGTTGGGTTTTGGACGTGATGTGTCTGCCAGGGGAGGGAAGGCTAGCTGAGATCCCTGTCTCACTCACCCCCACTTCTATGTAGCTGTTTGCACTGCAAGCCGAAATCCACCGACTGAAGAAAGAGGAGCAACAGCCAGAGGAGGAAGAGGCCTTGGTCCAGCACAAATTGCCTCCTTATGTCTCCAACATGGACCGCCTGGGGGACTCAGAACTGTGAGTGTGTGCCATGGCCCTCCTCGCTCTGTCCCCAGCGTTCTCCCTTCCTCCTGGTGACACCTCCAAATTGCCAGGAATCTCCTGGGCGCCCACTCACTGTTCTAGTCTGAGTTTTCTGTGTCTCTGAGCCTGACCAGAGGCAGGGGAACTATAGGCTTTGCCAGGGGCTCGCACATCCAGGTGTGTGCAGCCTGGGTTAATACACACAGCCGTTGTCATGAAGCCCTGGGAAGTTTCTGTACTCTGAAAGGAGTGCCTCGTGGATGTCAAGATTGCCAAAGCATTTCTCCATAGAAGCATGCTCTTGTCTCAGGGTTCGGAGTGGTAGGCAGGTTGGGAGAGAGGTATTTGAGCAGCCTTCAGAAACAGCCATTGAAAGCCAAAGACCCAGATGATGATGATGATGATAGCAGTGGAAGAGACCGCAGGCACCTCGGGTCCCAGGATCAGTGACTGGTGAGTCAGGATGCAAACCCAAGTAGTCAGATTCCAGACCTACCTGTGGCCCAGTCCTGCAGCAGACAAAACTGCTCTGGTTTCTGAGCTAGTGCCTGCTGATGGAAGTAAAGTGCAAGCCAAAAATCGAACTTAAAAACTTTCAGTAGCTATCTTAAAAAAGATAAATTTTAATGATATTTATTATTTAGCCCAGGCTTGCCTGGTGGCTCAGATGGTAAAGAAAGCCTGCCATGTAGGAGAACCCAGGTTTGATCCCTTGGTCAGGAAGTTCCCCTGGAGAAGGGAAAGGCAACCCACTCCAGTCTTCTTGCTTGGAGAATTCTGTGGACAGAGGAGCCTGGCAGGCTACAGTCTGTGAGGTCTGACACTCGTGTCAGCAGAGTCTGACACTACTGAGCGACTAACACTTTCAGTTTGATATAGCCCAACTCTTTCAAAGTGTCATTTCAATGTGTAATGAATATAAAGTATTCATGAGCTATTTAACAACTGTTTTTCATGCTAAATCTGGAATTCCAGTGTGGATTTTATGCCTGCAGCGCTTCTCTGTTTGGACTGACCACATCTCAGGTGGTCCACACCACATGTGGCCAGTGGGCAGTAGACAGCTCTGCTCTGAGCTTTACCACGGCATCAGAGCTGCAGCCTTCCCCGTTGTGCCAGGTGGGCTGCGAGCTCCCCTTGTGAAAGAACACCAAGCATCAGGCTGCCTTAAAGCCCAGACATGCGGCTCTGGTTGCTGGCAGCATCCATAGCCCGCACGGTGCGTGCCCCGGGTTCTCCCAGGACCCCGCTCAGCGCCGTGACCTCGTGCTGTGTCTGCTTGTCCAGAGCCATGGTGTGCAGCCAGAGGAACGCCTCCCTCTCCCAGTCGCCGCGCGTGGGCTTCCTGTCCTCGCTGCTGCCTCAGAGTAAGAAGAGCCCCTCAAGGTTGTCGCCTGCCCAGGGCCCCCCTCAGACTCAAAGCTCGGCCAAGAAGGAGTCCTTTGGCAGCCAGGTAGGTGCAGGTCCTGCCTTTCTAACTCTCGCCAGGAGGCCTCCGACACCCCACTCATCACCCACATGGAGACTTGCCTGCCCTCCCTTTGGACCTGCAGCTGGGAGGGTAGATGGTGACACGAGGAAGTATGCTCTGAGGGATCCCTTCCCCTTTCTAATCAATTTCCTCTAACTCATGTGTGCTTACGGCTAAAATTTGGTTATTCAAGCATGAATTCAAGTGATTCTGGACTCTCAAAATTTTTGTTGATAGGAAGTAGTGTGTAGATAAAAAGTAAAGTTCTAAATCAGTGTGGTATTTCTTTTACTACAAGTTCTTATTTCCTGATGCTACAAAGGGTTTTTGCTATTTTTTTTTCTTTTATAAAAGCTTGCAAGAGAATTTCTTTTATGCCAGCATATGTCTAAAACTGACTAGTTTTCTGAGTGGAGATGGTCAGAATTCATTGCTTTCAGAAATGCTGGCCAGAGTGAAGCTTTAACAGATCGAGAGTTACGCTTTATTGCTTGGGGAGGGACTGTTTCCCTCTCGAGATTTTTATTACTTGCAGATATAGTAAGTTGTCATCATCTCTGCCTTCCTCTCCTGCTGCCCTTGGCCTGAGAACAGTTGCAGGTGACATGCAGCATGGGGCTGCTGGGGAGACAGGGGTCTGTCCACGCTGCCACTGGGACGCCAGGGCCTTTAGCACAGCACTTGGATTTCATACTGTTCCTCAAGTGCAGATGCTGAGCAGGACATGGGGGAAGAAAAAGCATGTGCTTCGGACTCAGGCAACTGTACCTTGTTTAGCATCCTTGCTCACATCTCCCCACCCACTTGGCATGGGAATGATAAGAGCATTTACTCCATATGGGGCGAGGTATTTGAGTTGAAATGAGAGCCCTCGTATATGCAGTGCCTGGCAGATTATGAGCTCACAATAGGTTGTAGTTGTAGTTGGGAAGGTTTTAGCCTATAATAGATGTATGGAGTGCTACATTCCTTGAAATGTACATGAAATGATGAAATTCAGTTTCATTAACTTGAAAGAAGGTCTTTGTGCTTTGGCCTGTGGCCATATCTTTACGTGTTCAGGCGCTAAACTGAGGGTGAAATGTGATTGGAAATGTTTGTGAGGTTCCTGTTCAGGAGATGAAGGTAAGAATGTGTAATTTGCAGCAAACGTTCCTTACTTTACCTTTAAAATACATTCAAACAAAGCTTCTGGCATGTTAACAGAGCAAAGGTTGCACTCTTTCCATTTCCTGGATATAGACGATAAATGTTCTCAATCTGAAAAATCCAGTGGTTGGCTCACTTGTTTTTTTTAATGATATATTTGACTTAGCAGTGATGTTTCAGCTCTAAAAATAACTAGTATATCTGAGATTCAAGAAAATCATAGAATTTAGAGTTGGAGTAAGTTTAAAGGTCATCTGGCCCACACTCCTATTGGCTAGGAGTGTGGGCCAGATGACCTTTAATTTGATTAATTGCCTCCCGTGGTGGGGAGCTCACTGCTTGTGTTGGGGGGGTGGGTGTTGGCCTGTTTGAAAGTTGTTAGTTGAAGGCTCTGTGATTTTTCACTCACAGATCATAGCTTTGCCTTCAAGCTGCATAGAATAAGGCTTCTTTCTGTCTTTTCCATGCTAAACATGATGTTCATTTCTTCCTTTCTGCCCAGCTATTTACCCATGTGGCATGATTTCTAGACTCCTCACCATCCTGGTTCCCTTCTTTTGGCGGGGACATTCTAATTTTTTAACTCCCCTATACGGTTGATGGCTAAATTCGAATTTACAATTCAGGATACTCTCTTACCAGTACCAAATACTGTTAGTTATATGTTCACTTCTTGTGATTTTAATGATACATTGCTTTTAACTCAATAGAAAATGACATTGGTGTTTTTTTTTTTTTTTAATAAGCCTGGGTCAGGAAGATCCCCTGGAGAAGGAAATGATAACCCGCTCCAGTACTTTTGTCTGGAAAACCCCTTGGACAGGGGAGCCTGGCAGACTACAGTCCATCAGGTGGCAAAAGAGTCGGATATGATGTAGTGACGAAACAGCAAGTGTAAGCCTCAATCATATCAGCATTTTGCCCACTGTGATCGGCCCCTGTAACTGTTGCTAGCACCGAAAAGTTCCCTACATTATAGACGTAAAGTCTACAGTGATACATTCTCTGTGCTTTCACTCTGAGTCTGGAGGCAAAGTTTCAGAAGTAGCTGTAAAACTACAGCTCTCAAGCTCTTCTGGGCTCTCTATTATAGAAACCCCCTCAGGCGCCCCTCAGCAGGCTCCCCACTGCGGTGCCACCCCGTCCTCCCCTCCAGTTACAGTTTCACTCCTTCCACACCCGCTCAGTCACCTTGCGACTACGAGGGGGAGTTACGGTTATTACAGAGAGAACCTCTAATTGACCGTAATGTAAAGAAAGCAAAGCGTCCACAGACTTGTGTATTTGTAACTCTTAATAGTATCAAATTATCCTATAACTCCCATGACATCAGCAGTAAGAATGCTGCCCCTGGGGCTGTTTCCATGGATCTCAGCAGGATGGGGAAAAGGGAGTCCTCCTCCTCTTCTTTCGTTCTGTAATTTCTCTTACTTGGGCCTGTCTTCTGGGTGGCTTTTTTTTTTTTTTTTTTGCCTCAGGTGAGGCCAAATTACTGGAACTTGTTTTCTGTTCCATTTGGACAATTGCCTGGTAAGTCTATTCAGGCCACCGAAAATGAATTTAGATCCTTCTCTGGAGTGAGAGGCGAGAAGGTCAGATGATAAAGCAGGATAAAGGTACCTCTCTTGAACTGTAGGAGACAGATTATGATAGTTTGGGACAATATAGTTTGGAATGTTGGAATGGTACTTGAAACCAGTAGAGAAGATTTTTATGAAGTTTGCCCTTAAAACAAAATAAAACTTTGAATTCCTGGGTGTGTCCCAGTGAACATTTACTTAAGTCACACGCCTTTGTAGCTGGACACAGGTTTACTTTACGTACTTCTTTAGATGCTTGGTGGATAGCTGCCTTCATCAGCTTTTAGTGTGCTGTTGTTTTTTGTTGATGTTTCCCCTTCTTTTGTATGGGGATTCCCTTGTGGCTCAGCTGATGTATCTTAGATACAGTTTAAAGAGAAGCTCTAAGTAGGATCTGCTAGGTCACATTTAGGTCTATAGCTCTCTTGGTATAAATTACCCTATCGTTATAAAGATAGTTTTCCTTATTTATATGTTAACACCTGTTTGAATTTTCATTTTGGAGTACTTTCCGGCCTGTAATCCACTGGACAGCTTCCTTGCCATCTTAACTCAAGAAGGAAGCATTGCTTTTGTTCTTCTTAATGTAATATACTTGCTGGGGACGTGTTACAAGTGCCTTTTGTGTCAGCTGGAGGAATTTGAAGTCTATCTTAAGCCCCTCTATTCCATCCATTTGGGCCAATTGAGTTGGGTACTCTTAACACCACCTGTTCGGAGAAGGCAATGGCACCCCACTCCAGTACTCTTGCCTGGAAAATCCCATGGATGGAGGAGCCTGGTAGGCTATAGTCCATGGGGTCACGACTGAGCGACTTCCCTTTCACTTTGCACTTTCATGCATTGGAGAAGGAAATGGCAGCCCACTCCAGTGTTCTTGCCTGGAGAGTCCCAGGGATGGGGGAGCCTGGTTGGCTGCCATCTATGGGGTCGCACAGAGTCGGACACGACTGAAGCGACTTAGCAGCAGCAGCAGCAGCAGCAAATACCACCTGTTAGAGGAAAAAATACCATTTATGAGGTGTAGCAGGTGAGTAAGGACATTCAAGCATTCCACCAAGTGCCTGTTCTGCAGCCTTCTCCACCTTTGGCCCCAAAGTGGGATCCCCCTGTAGTCTGTGTACTTTCCGGGGCATGCATGCAGTAGTAAACGGGTGCTTTTCCCTTTTCTTCTCAAGTATCCAGTATAAAGATTTCTTGGTCAGGCTGATAAGTCTGAATCATAGTTGTGCCAGGCTAGTTTGAGACTTCCTTGCTTGCCAGGATCCCACTACTTTGGAAAACAGCTGTCAACTCAGGAGGCTGATCTTCCTCCTCTCAGCACTCTTTTTGTAGCTAGCTGTGGGGTTCCCATTGCCACCTTTGTGGTCCAGAAAACATGGCCTTTACTGCCAGCTCTTTTATCTTTTCTATCAGAATGGTAGAGCCTTTGGAGATATGTTTTGGAATTCATTTCTAATTTTATTTAATGAGTCCTGTTTTTTTCTTGGTAAATCAAGCTAAAGGTTTGTCTATTTTGTTTGACTTTCAAAAAAACCAGCTCCTGGTTTCAACGATCATTTCTATTGACTCTTTTTTCTTTAAGATTTACTTATTTACTTTTGGTTTTGGTTTTGCTGGGCTTCATTGCTGCACATGGACTTTCTCTAGTTGCAGAGAGCGGGGGCTTCTCTTTCGGGGCTCGGGCTCTTGGCCTGTGGGCTTCGGTCCCTGGGGCTTGTGGGATCCACAGTGCAGGCTCAGTAGTTGTGATGCACAGGAGTAGTTGCTCCGTAGCATGCGGGAATTCCCTGGACCCGGGGTCAAATCCATGTCCCCTGTATTGGCAGGCAGATTCTTAACCACTAGACCACCAGGGAAGCCCTCTATTGACTTGTGACTCTATTTCTTTCTTTTCCTTTCTGATCATTGTTATTTCCTTCCTTCTATTAACTTTGGGCTTTGTGTATTCTTCTTTTTCTAGTTTCTCGAGGTGTCCAGTTAAGTTGTTTACTTGAACCCTTTCTTCTTAATGCAGGTGTTTATTATTAGCAACTTCTCTTTTAGAACCAGTTTTGCATAGGTTTTGGTATATTATGTTTCCATTTTTACTTGTCTCAAGATATTTTTTGATTTACCTTTTGGTTTCTTCTGTGACTCATTGGTTGTTCAGGAGTATGTTGTTCAGTCTCCATATATTTATGAACTTTTTAGTTTTATTCTTAGAATTGACTTCTTGTTTCATCCATTGTGATGCTTGCTATGACTTTAATCTCCTTACCTTTATTAAGGCTTACATTTATTAACATATGATCTATTCTGGAGAATGTTACATGTGTGCTTGAGGGTGGAATGTTCTGTAAATGTTTATTAAGTTTACTCGGTCTAATGTGCAGTTTAAGGCCAGTATGTCTCTAGTGATTTTCTGTCTGGATGACGTCTTCATTGGTGAAAGTAGGCTATTGAAGTCCTCTACTAGTATTGTAATTGCTGCCTATTTCTCCCTTCAAGTCAGGTAATATTTGCTTTATATATGAGGTGCTCTGATGTCAGGTGCAAATATTATGTCCTCTTGTTGAAATGACCCTTTTATCATTATGAAATGGCCTTCTTTGTCTCTTATTTCAGTCTCTGGCCTAAATAAGTCTCTCGCCTGGTATAGTATAGCCTACAGGGGTTTTCCAGGTGGCACAGTGGTGAAGAAATCTGCCTACCGGTGCAGGAGAGGCGGGAGACACTGGTTTGATCCCTGGCTTGGGAAGATCTCCAGAAGGAGAAAATGGCAACCCACTGCAGAATTCTTACCTGGAAAATTCCGCAGACAGAGGGTCCTGGCAGGCTACAGTCCATACGGTCGTAAAGAGTTGGACATGACTCAGCGGCTGAACACGTTATAGCCTCCCCTGTGACGTTCCTTAGTTTGAGCAGTTTGCCTTCTGGATCAGTCAGGAGGAATAAATAGATTTGTGTAATGAAGGTTGGCACCCTTGGATCACCTACTAGGGAGTGAACCACCCTCCACTCCACCCTGGGACCATGTGAGGGATCATGGTTAACTCAGGACCACGTGTTACTTTTGGGAAGGTAAGAGAAGTCATCTTCTACTTTCTAAGACAATGGGACCTGTCCAGTGCTCCTTGGACCATGGGATGCTTCTCCAGAATGGCCAGAAGCGCCGAGAGAGGGGCCTGTCTTGGTTGTTATCTAGAGTCCAGGATTATGACATTCCTTCTTCTCTTTTCTGTTCCGTGTCACTTTCTTTCATGTGCTTCCATCGTGGTTTTGCTTTCTTCAGGTTTTTCAGAGCATGGGGCCACTCTCAGATCTGGGTGTGAATTACAGTTCTGTTGAGTTCTCCCTGGGTAGAGCGAGTAATTTAACCTCTCTACACAACTGCTCCCCATCTTAAAATAATGCCTCATCTTTAAGGGAATGTTTGTAAGATTCTTCGCATGGTACCTTATATATGATAAATGCTCAGTGAGTAATATATATTGACATTATTATTGTTGATTTTCTTCTTGGTTTATTTTTTAAAAAATCTTGACTAAGAAACTTACTGTTCTCCAAATAAGTCAGAATTCAGAGATCAACCACTCTAGAGAAACTATCTGTGACAAACACAAGTACCTGGAGGTATAATAAACACCTCCATGTACCACTGGAGGTCGCTTCAGTCAGAAAAACAAAAATAACCAGTCCTGTGTATGTCAGCCACAGTTAGGCTAAACTAATAGCCTTTAAAATTTCCTTTCTTAACTGTTCATATGACCTCAGGGTCCCAGGGAATCTGTGTCAATCATTTAAAGTTGTTTGGTGTTAACATAAAATATGACAAGTAGAAGAACTAAAAGGCCACATGTGGACTTCGGTTGAATTTATTCTCTTTACTTAGGAATTGTGTACAAATGATTTGTGAGTATGTTGGTCTCAAACTGAGTAGCTATTGGGATCTATATCCCATTGCTAAGAGTGTAAAAAAAAAGGAGAGGGGGTAGGAGTGTGACTGTCACAATTTGTGGGAATAAGATTAGAAAAAGAGAACCCAGCCAGATCACCTGGAAAGGTGATGAGGTGGGCAGCTCCCTTTTAAAAAGCTCTAGATTAGAAATCTTCAGTCTCTGTGGGAGTGGGGTGGGGATTATATACTCAGTTGTGTCCAACCCTTTGTGGCCCCATAACTGCAGCTCGCCAGACTCCTCTGTCCATGGGATTCTCCGGGCAAGAATGCTAGAGTGGGCCGCCGTGCCCTCCTCCAGGGCGTCTTCCTGACCCAGGGGTCAGACCCGTGTCTCCTGTGTCTCTTGTGTCGGCAGGCAGCTTCTTTACCACTAGTGCCACTTGGGAAGCCCCAGTTAGTTGCTCAGTTGTGTCTGACTCTTTGCGATCCCATGGACTGGAACTCTCCAGGCAAGAATAGTGGAGTGGGTAGCCATTCCCTTCTCCAGGGGATCTTCCTGACCTAAGGCGCGAACCTGAGTCCCCTGAATTGCAGGCAGATTCTTTACTGTCTGAGTCACCAGGAAAGCCTGGGGTGGGAATTAACTGAGTTCATTTGCTATAACGTTGGTTGACCTTATCTCTTGTTGCTATGAAAAGGAGCCAGAAGATGCCAGTTTCTCTCTTGTCCAGTTTATCCTGCCCCAAAGTCCTTGAGTTCCCAACTATTTCTGTTAAAAGACTTCTGGTTGCTCAGTGATCATTTCCAAATACCTCAATATTTGTTAACGTTGACTGGCTTAGTCATGCACTTGGCCCAAAGCAAGAGACGGTATTATGTGTCTTTTTCCCCTGTAGAGGGGTGGTTATATTTTGCATAATTTTTTTTCCTCTCTATTGCCCAAACACATTGTTGCTTTTAAATGTAACACCAGAGTAGGGCCTGATCTGCTTCATAATGGTTGCTTCGCTAAGTGCTAACTAAACTAAAGTTACCTGTTGCGGATTAGATCAGGAGGATATGTGTGTATCTACCTCCAGGCAGTTGCTGTGGCAGGCAGGGAAGTGCTGAGGAGTTGTCCTCTCAGGATGGGGGAGTGGAGAACAGGACGGAGGAGGTGCAGACTGCTGGTGTCTTGCCCTTGACCTTGCTCATGGCCTGAGATAATAACATGTTTTTTTAATATCTATTTATTTAGGGTTGACTGTGCTGGGTCTCTGTGGGCTGTGGGCTTTTCAGTAGTTGCAGAGAGCGGGGGCTGCTGTCCGCTTGCAGGGCGCTGGCTTCTCGCTGTGGTGGGTTCTCTGGTTGCGGAGCATGAGCTGTAAAGCGTGCGGGCTTCAGTCCTGGCAGCTCCTGGGCTCTGGAGTGCAGGCTCAATAGCTGTGGCACACGGGCTTAGTTGCTCCCCGGCATGTGGGGTCTTCCCGGACAAGGGATCGAACCCATCTCCCCTGCATCGGCAGGCGGATTCTTTACCACTGTAACAGCAGGGAAGCCCGAGATAGTAACACTCAGCATGGACAGGGAGGAGCCTTACTCAGGACTAAAGGCAGAGTCCCTTCCTTGGCTCCTGCTCCCCTTCTTGCCTGGGCCCACGCGAGAAAACACGTTTCACAGCCTGGTGTCTCGTCCTCCAGACATCCAAGGGCAGGGAGTCGGCCGGCGCGCCCAAGGACGGGAAGAGCCTCTTCGGTGGGCTGGCGCCTGGGGAGTCCAGCTGGTCGCAGCACCGGCAGCGGCGCCTGCAGGACCACGGCAAGGAACGGAAGGAGCTCCTCTCCATGACTCTGCAGGTGCGGCTTGGCCTTAGTCTCTCACGAACGCCCGTGGGGACACCCCACAGACTGTCCTCCATGCTGGAGAGCCGTGGGATATGGCAGCGGGGAGGGGTGGTGCAGGGCCTGCTCTTATCTCTCTTGATTTCTTTTGCTATGCGTTGTGTGGTTTTGCCCAACTGGCTTTAACTGCTTGTACTCTGGTGGTTTTATTCCAGAATAATCTGGCTTTCCAGTGATCCCTTTTCCCGGTGTAGTGTTGCCCTAAACAGGGGCCATAAAATGCTGGCCTCTGAAGATGTTCCCAGAAGACGAGCTCTGTAAACAGTTGGTTTGGGACCCCTTGTAGGCTCTGTCCTTCCCCGAGTTTAACTGTGCCTGTTAGTGTGCTCATGTCACGGGTGCTCGGAGTCGGGGGAGAGGGTCCCCTTGGTGTAACCCAGCATCGCCCAGACTTGCTCAGGCATGGGCCTTTTCTCCTGCGCTCCCTGCTGGAGTTGCTGCCCTGAGGGCCACGTGCCCACAGGGCAGCCGTGCGGTGTCCCCGGCCCTTGCCAGGCTTGGTTCAGAGGCTCCTCTCACCAGTGAATGTGGGTTGGGGTTTTCCCTTCCTGGTGGTATAAGCTGCTGCTGCTTCAGTGAAAAACTCGGGATTGAAGGCAAAGCCCCAGGGGATTTACTGCCTTAAGTCACCTTGTTGACCGTTTATCTCCTAATCCAGGCTACTTGCCTGTTTTAAAGGCATTTTGGGGGTTAGCAGCCCTGAACTTGTTCCGGTCCAATGGCATAGAGCCTTATGGCTCCCATCTCAGATCCTTCTGGGCTGTAAGATTAAAGGTGCACCAGAGCTCAGCCACTCCCGAAGGCACCTCTGAGCTCCGAGGTCTGTGTTCCTCTGTTCTTTTATTTTGTTATATTTTATTTTTTCTGTAAAAGTGCTCTTTCTGGGTCTCTGAAGAGTGCTTCCAGGAATCTCCAGAATCAGGGGGGTGGTAGAGAGCACCCTGGCTGATGTTCCATAGCATCACAGTCATGCCTGGATGAGCAGGTGGTAATCGTGGTGGCCAGGCCCCCTGGGTGGCAGAGTGTGTGGGTGCCATTTGGTGCCCCGCCTTGCTCTGTCCTCGGGCCTAGCCCATCACCCCAGTCTCTTGGCACCCCTTCCCAGGAGGAGGTGCTGGTGGGCGGCCAGGCTTACCTCGGATGGGCCTGGCTTCACGTCGGCGTCGCACCCCCAGGGCCAGCTGTTGATCCTAGGCAAGGTTACTTAACTTCAGCTTTCAGTCTCAGTTTCCACAGCTGTAAAATGGGGTTAATAACAGGATCGCAGGTGGTTGAGGGAGCACCACATGAGATAGTTGGTCGTGTTCGCAGTGCCTGGCACGCAGTGGGCACTCCCTTCCTCACTGATTCTTGTTATCATTGGCCTGGTCTGTCAAGGCTGTACGTGTCCTGGGTCTCATCAGCTGGGACCGGGAGCCCGTGGCCCACACTTCCCTCCTCATGGTCTCTAGGAAGGGGCTGCCGGTGAAGCAGGCTCTTGGAGTTCAGAGCTCTTTCTTTTAGGCCCCACGACTACCAAGATCCTCCCCCGAGGGCTGTGGCCTGGCGTCCTAGACATCCCCAGCCTGTCCCCAGACACGGGGAGCGGCCAGGCCCAGCGCCGACCCCTCACCACTGACTTGTGCCTGCTTTGCCTGACGCAGTGTGCGGAGAAGAAGCCCGAAGCTGGTGGCCCAGAGGCAGAGCCCTGCCCGGAGCCCCATGTGGAGGCATTGGAGACGCTGACGCGGGTGCCCACGGCAGGCCCTGAGGGTGGAGGGGTCCGCCCCGAGCAGCCGTTCCTCGTGCTGGGCCAGGAGGAGTACGGGGAGCACCACTCTTCCATCATGCACTGCAGGTGGGTGCTGTCCGCTGGGGCAGGGCCTTGGGGGAGGAGGGGGTGGGCCCAAGCCTGCGGCCTTGGGCTGTGCGTGTGAAGGCGTGGCAAGCAGGACGATGAGGGATAACAGAGATGCAGGTGGTGGGATGGCCCCAAGGGATCGTGAACTGTCAGAGAAGGGCTGGACAGCTGCCACTGGGGCTGTCATTGGTCAAGTCAGCTCCTCCACTCCTGATCCTGGAGAGCAACGTCCAGAGGGCAGGTGATGCCCACTGGGCCCAGCACATAATGGATGCTTTATGAGTAGTTCTCAGAGAGACGAATGAATGAATATTTCCAGAAGTAGTCCACACCCATCCTTGGAGTGTGGGCATCTCTCAGCAGGAGAGTCAGAAAAGGCCAGTCCTCTGGGCCTGGGCTGAGGAAGGTGGCGGACTCAGGCGGGGATGCTAACGGCGTGCCTTTTGGTCTCATCTCAGGGTGGACTGCTCAGGGAGAAGGGTCGCCAGCTTGGATGTGGATGGGGTCATCAAAGTGTGGTCCTTCAACCCCATCATGCAGACCAAGGCGTCCTCTATCTCCAAGTCACCACTGCTGTCTTTAGAATGGGCCACCAAGCGGGACAGGCTGGTGAGTGGTCTTGCCCATAGCTGGACCTGTGGTCTTAAGTGAGGACCTCCTGGGGTTCTCCCCTGCTGCTCCAGCACCACGGGCTTGGTTGGGACCCCAGGCTGAGCCCCTCTGCTCTCTTCTCACTGCGCACTTGAGGACCGCACCTCTAGGACAAGGATGGCCTCCAAGGAAAGGGTGGCCGCCTCTATTTTTCCTGGAGGCCTTTATAGGCCCAGAGCTGGATCTGTCCCCGGGTCAGGCAAATGGGGCTGTCACCCAGACCCGTGACCAGCTGAGGCCTCTGCCCATGGAGGTGGTGGTGGGCCAGGAGCCAGCAGGCAGGACCGGGACGGCTGGCATTGAAACTGGAAGACGGGGGTTGGAGGGCAGAGGGTCTCCTTTCCAGCTCTACCTGTGGTGATACCTACCTACCATTCCACAGATTCCTTCAAAGTCAGCTCTACTGTCTTTAATTTTTAAATGAGATCCATTTCAACCGGTTTCCCCTGTACTACCTGGAGGAATGGAGTTGGGTCACCCCAAAGCCTGCCCTCCACCTCACGGGGGTGGGCCTCGCCCTCCTGTAAGCCTCCCTGAGCAGGCCTGACCCTGAGCTGTCCCTCTTCTTCCAGCTGTTGCTGGGCAGCGGTGTGGGGACAGTGCGCCTCTACGACACGGAAGCCAAGAAGAACCTCTGTGAAATCAACATCAATGATGATATGCCCAGGTGAGCCAGACGCCGCTCCCACCAGTCACTGTGCTTGATGGGCCAGCCTTGGCCTTGGCCTCGGCCTCGGCCGAGTCTCTGAGCCCAGCTCCCCCTTCCTTTGTGGGCGGGCAGAGTGCTGAGCTGGCCCCCCCCACCGACACCCCCTGTGTGTTGCAGGATCCTGTCTCTTGCGTGCAGCCCTAGCGGAGCCTCTTTTGTCTGCTCGGCTGCAGCTTCGAGCCTCACTGCCCACATGGACGTGTTGGCACCAGACATCGGCAGCAGGGGCACCAACCAGGTTCCGGGCAGGCTGCTGCTCTGGGACACGAAGACCATGAAGCAGCAGGTGGGAGTTTCCCATGGTGCCCTGGGGCTGGGCACCCTCCCGGGGCGGGGAGCACACAGGCGCTATTTCTTTGGTCTCTTCCCTCTTTGCTTTGGGCTCCTCACATTTTGATTTGTGAGATTTCAGAGCATGTTGAAAAGTAGTAATACTCCAGTGGGGCAGATTGCTGGCAACTGAAGTCATTCGGAAGGTGCGACAAACTTAGAATTCACACACAGCCTTCTAGGGGGCCCTTTTGACTTACTGAAAATTTTAGACATTTTTTTAATATTTAAAACTTTTTTTTGAGTAGTTTTGAAAATGAAAGTCACTCAGTCGTGTCCAGCTCTTTGGGACCCCATGGACAGTCCATGGAATTCTCCAGGCCAGAATACTGGAGTGCACAGCCGTTCCCTTCTCCAGGGGATCTTCCCAACCCAGGGATCGAACCCAGGTCTCCGTCATTGCAGGCAGATTCTTTACCAGCTGAGCCACAAGGGAAGCCCAAAAGCCTATGGCACCCAGTAACCCCAGGCAGTCTCCCATTCAAGTACTAACCAGCTGTGACCCTGCTTAGCTTCCAAGATCAGATGAGATTGGGCGTGTTCAGGGTGGTGTGGCCACAGAAAGGGTGGTATGAGTTGTTTTAGGCTCACAGTAAAATGGAGAGGAAGTTTCAAAGATGTCCCCATGCACCCTGTCCCCACACGTGCCCAGCCTCCCCTGCTATCATTTTCCCTCACCGGAGCAGCATACGCGTTACACTCGATGCACCTACAGGGACACATTGGAATCACCCCGGGTCCACAGTTGGCATCAAGGTTCAGTCTTAGTGTTGTGTGTTCTGTGGGCTTGGACAGATGGGTGATGACACGCGCCCTCCTGCCCCATTCCGTCCAGCAGACACCTGTGCATCTGTCCTCTGGCATCTCGTAGGCATTCTGCCTTATCCCAGCCAGTCTGATCAGGTCCTTTTTAATCTTGCTATCTGCGTCTGCAGTGTAGGAGACCCTGGTTCGATTCCTGGGTCGGGAAGATCCCCTAGAGGAGGGCATGGCAACCCACTCCAGTGTTCTTGCCTGGAGAATCCCTGTGGACAGAGGAGCCTGGAGGGCTGCAGTCCATGGGGTCGCAAAGAGTCAGACATGGCTGAGTGACTAAACACATTTTCTGCTGAGGGCCTTTCTCAGGATTTTTAATTTTGTGTTTACTTGTTATTTTCCAATTTTTTCATTGAATGTTGAATACATAGAAGAGAATATGGAAATCACAGGTGTTTGGAATAAAGAGAAAACTGTAAAACGAGGGCCTGCTTACTGTCACGGTTTAACAGTGGAACACTACTGATCCTTTTTAGGCTCTGGTGTGTCATTCCTCAATCTTGGTCTCCTTCCCCCTTTCAGACAGAACCTGTCTTGGAATTGGTTTCTTATTGTCTTACATTTTAAATGTGGTTTATCCTTTTTATAGCTCCAGTTCTCCCTGGATCCGGAGCCCATTGCCATCAACTGCACGGCCTTCAATCACAATGGGAACCTGCTGGTCACGGGGGCGGCTGATGGCGTCATCCGGCTGTTTGGTAAGCAAGTGTGCTCACGGCAATCCTGGTTCCCTCATCCATCGACCCAGGGAAGAGAGTTGGGTTTTTGCCAGCTGGGCTAGAGGCTACTGGGAAACCCTGGTTCAAGATTCTCCTAAGAGAACTTAACTTTGGTCAGCGTCTGCTTCAGGACCCCCCCTAATTACCTTGGTCCTGATCTGAGTCAGTGGACATGGGAGGGGATGGAGCTTAGCAGTCCTTCAGTCCTGAGCTCTTGGACCTGAGTCCTCACGGCCCAGGTGAGATCCAGGAGTCCTGCCCTCTTGGTATGTCCACTTCATTGTCTCTGTGAGAGCAGTAGGAGGGTGGGCTTCAGAGTCATCAGCATGCTCTTTAAAGCTCCCCGCGCAGGCCTGCCCCAGGAGACCGGAGCCAGCGCATCTGCAAAGGCGCGGCTAGGGGCTGTATCTTTAACTGATCTCCAGGGTGCCCCAGTGGGAAGGACTTCTGTGTCCTCCTAGACTTACAGGCTCCACCCCAGGATTCCTGAACCTCACCTTTGACCAGTGAGAGAAGCTTTCATGTAAGACAGGTTAACAGAATACTAGGCACGGTGGAGGAGAGAACCAGTGAACTGAAGCACCCGTGCCGGCTCACCGCGGCTGGCTTTTCACGGCGGCTGGCTCTGTGACTCCTGTTGGGTCCTGGGGGCCCCCTGCCTGCAGCACGGCTCCTGCCCCGCAGGCACAGGGAGGGTGAGGCGCCTCTGCCTGCAGGCAGGTGCCTCCCCAGGGCCGGGCCGGGAACCCTAGCAGCATCTTGTTGCCTCAGACATGCAGCAGCACGAGTGTGCTATGAGCTGGAAGGCCCACTGCGGGGAGGTCTACTCCGTGGAGTTCAGCTACGATGAGAACACTGTGTACAGCGTCGGCGAGGACGGGAAGGTGAGCAGGAGGGGGCTTTGGTGAGCAAGCTCCCTTCCTCTGGCTCAGTAGGCGTCTGAGATTCTAGAGGGCCCCGGAATAGCACAGTGGACTGAGTTCAGTCCTAACCATACCCTTTACCAGCTCTGTGACCTGGGGCCTCCCTCCACTCAGTTTTGTCTTCTGTAAAACAGAGAAGAAAACAGTAACTGGTCTCATAGGATCTTAGTGAGGTCTGCATGAGTTCAGTGGGAGTCTACTGTCATGAAAGGGGAGGACCCACATCCTTTCTCCTGGTTGTAGCAGAAAGGACACACCTTCCTGACCCACCCTGCTCGTGGGTCCCAGTGCGGCCAGGGTGTACTTGAGTGAGCTTGGTCACTGGGTGATCATCGCATGGGTGGGCAGAACTTGCTAGGCCGGGGGGCTGGAGACAGCTGCGCCCAGAGCCAAGAAACATAAAAAGGGAGCTGGGGAAGAAGGTAAAAATCAGTGCCCTCTTTTAGAGTCTCCCTGGAAGAATTCATTAGGATCCCTGGGAAGGGAGCTGGGGCGGGCAGAGCTGGGATAAGGACTTACTTTTGTGTGTCCCCTCCTGGGCCTTCTGGATTGTCCACGTCTCTTATCCAGTGAAGACGGTCATTACAGAATGGATTTTTCACTTGGAAACTCTTGAGCAAGGCTTTTTAAATCAGAGCTTGACTTGCTGTTCATCTGAGTTGAGTTCTGCGTCAGGAGGAGGTCACAGCAGGCAGCCTGGCCCTGAAAGCAGGGGGAGGGTGTTGCCACTGCAGTGCCCGAGCTCAGCTTGCGCTCCACCGCCCGTATTCCATCGGCTGCGCTGCTGAGAAACCGGAAGTGTATCTGGGATTTAAGAAAAACCTGGCTGGGTTCTAACCCTACAAATAATATAATACAACAGCAGTAGTCATAACAATCACTGGAGCACTGCCCCAGCTCGAGCGATGGGAGTCCAGGCTGGTGCCTACACTCTTCTGCTCCTGGAGTCAGGCCAGAGAGAAAGTTCTGACTTGGACATGATGTGTCTGACTCTTTCTAGATTTTCTTTCCTTCAAAATAAAAAAAAAATGCTTACATTGTGTCGGGAGGCATTGGGACTGGATGGTCATCTCCCTACCCTTCCTGGGGCCTGTGGACCCCTCCGCTTCCTGGGGGCCGCCTCACCACTCCCTGCCCCCCGTCCCCGGGCCCCGAGCCCTGGCCACCCTGCTGAGAGCCCTGTGCTCGTGCTTTTTGGCTGCAGTTCATCCAGTGGAACATCCACAAGAGCGGCCTGAAGGTGTCCGAGTACGGCCTGCCCGCTGACGCCACGGGCCCCTTCGTGCTGTCCGGTTACAGCGGCTACAAGCAGGTCCAGGTGCCCCGGGGCCGACTCTTCGCTTTCGACTCGGAGGGCAATTACATGCTGACGTGTTCTGCCACGGGGGGTGTCATCTACAAGGTACCTGGGGGCCCGGTGGGTGGCAGGGAGGTTCCTTGCCAGAGGCCTGGGCGTGGTTGAGCTCGAGCCCCTGTCCCTGTCTCTGTCCCTGCCCAGTGGCCTTGGAGACGCCTCTGGCCTGGGATGGACAGCACCTGGGCCTCCCGCTGCAGGCTGGCTCGGGGGAAACCGTGGGGACGGGAACGAGGGTGGCCTGCCTCTCTGCTCACCTATCCCTGTCCCTTGATGAGACTCTGCCCCTTTCTGCCTGCTTCCTTGGGAATAATAACAATTATAGAACATCGAGAACTCGGGAGAAGGGCTGTGTGTTGGTTTGGGTGAGTGCCCAGGTGGTCTGTTCCAGTTACTCTAATCCAGTTACTCTAAATCTGGTGTAGATTTATTGTTTTATGAGACGTCCTGTGGGTCAAGGACATTATAAGCCACGGCTGGGACAGAAATTCAGGGGTGTCATGTGTCACGTGGCAAGTAAGCTGTCCACTCTGTTTTGTCCCTCAGTCGATCTGCTTGTCTTAACCCTCCCATCACAGCCTCTCTGGTTTTTGTACCTTGTTTGTGTATATAATTGAGTGAAATTCTAAACCTCTCCATCTGGACTCGTCTTACCAAGTAGACAGGGGGATGAGGCTTTGTGTTGTGGCCTGAGCCCGTAGTTCCAGTTCCATGTGAACGTGGTGGCGCTTTGTCTGCAGGCAGAAGGCGTCATGGAGTCGGATGCTCTCTCCCGGGGGCTCACCGTCCACGGGCAGCCGTACCCTGGGGGGCAGCCGTGGGTGGGTGTTGGCCTTGGCACGGGCAGTGTACACCAGAGACAGTGTGGCCCCTCTCCTGGTGCTCACACTTAAGTGAGAAAGAGACACAAGCATCAGCGGTGAGGACACAGAGCTGAGGGCTCAGAGGGATGGAAGCCGGGTGGGGATTGAGGCCTTGGGGAGGACTGGGAAGGGGGTGCTCGCTGTGGAGCCACGCCTTTGGAGGAGGAGGAGGAGGAAGGCGGGCCTTGGCGTCCCAGGGGGCAGCAGGGAGCAAGGAGGGAGGGGAGAGGGGCTGCAGAAGTGGGAAGCTGGGAGCCTTCTTGACCTTAAGAGTGGTGCCAGGGAGCCTGGGTTTACTCCCAACAGGGCTCCTCTTCTCTGTAGATGATGACAACTCAGGTGGCTCTTTCCCTCCCCTTAGAAATTAATTCCATAGTTTGTGTTTACTTATTTGTTCGTTTCAATGGATATTTTAATAAAAATCTTTTTTAAGCTTTACTGAGCTACAGTTGATAAATCACACAATAAACTGTATGTTTAAGGTATACAATGTGATACCATCATATAAAGTTCTATAATTTCTTGTAATTGCTATTGGGAGATACTGTAAAGAGCTTTCTGTTTAAAGCCTAATTTTATTTCCTTATTTAAAGACTTGGTGGAGTTCCAGGTGGGCTCTCCTTTTGCGCTCTGTATGGCTGTGTGTGTATATGTGTATATTATTTTATTTTTGATCCTGTAGGCTCTGTCACTTGTCCGGATCAGTTCAGATCAGTTTGTAGTCAGACTTGCTCTTTAACCAATTAATGAGTTGAAAGCTTCCCCCCCATATCCTTGAAAAATGTCAGTTCAGTTGTGTCCAACTTTTTGCGATCCCATGGACTGCAGCACGCCAGGCTTCCCTGTCCATCATCAACTCCCAGAGCTTGCTCAAACTCATGTCCATTGTGTTGGTGATGCCATTCAACCATCTCATCCTCTGTCATCCCCTTCTCCTCCTGCCCTCAATCTTTCCCAGCATCAGGGTCTTTTCAGACACCCACAGCAGGTTAAAGGTGGCAGAGAGAATTCTGCCTCTTAGAGTATGTTAGGGACTTACATTCCCCTTTGGTTGAAGGAGTAACTGCAGTCAGGAAATTGAAGGTATTGCTGGTCCAGGTGGCGAACCTGAGACTTTCTGGCCGGAGGGACATGTGTGCCTGGGCACGTCCTGGGCTTGGGGTGGCAGCCCCTGGGCTCAAGGCAGTTTGGCCCCTGGAAGTGGATAAACTGCATGTGTTTGTGAGCACTGCCTGATGATGTTGCCTCCTGTCCCCTTGCAGCTGGGCGGGGACGACAAGGTTCTGGAGAGCTGCGTGAGCCTGGGCGGCCACCGTGCCCCTGTAGTCACCGTGGACTGGAGCACAGCCATGGACTGCGGGACCTGCCTTACTGCCTCCATGGATGGCAAGATCAAGCTGACCACCCTCCTGGCCCATAAAGTCTGATGGGACCCACCCCGAGGGTCACCCACAGAAGCAGTATTATCCTAGCATGCGGGCAGAGAAGACAGGAAAAGAGGAAGCGCCCCTCGCAGCCCCCTGCCGGGTGGGCAGTCTTCAGGGAGGGGTTGCCTGGAGCGCTTGGGCGCTGTCCAGAGACCCGACTGGAACGGGAGCCATGTGCGGTGGTGACACATGCTCCCCAGACATGGGCTCGCTGGGTCTGCTGGGAGCCGGCTCCAGATGGCAGGGGAAAGCTCAGGAAGAAGGAGAAGCATTGTGGTGGCTGCTCTGTTGGCCCAGAAGAGATTGGAAGTATTTTGTATATATTTGCTCCGTTTTCTTTTTTAAAAAAAGAATGCTCTTGTGGTCACCTGGCCTCTCTTTCTGGAATGCGTGTGTGCAGCAGTGTGTCTGCCTTCACCTTTCGCCCTGGTGACGGTCATGGCGAGCCCAGGTCCTGTGCCCTGGCTCTGACCTCACCAGCCTCCGGGTTGACCTTTATCAGAGGGTTGCTCTTGCTTCACCATAGAAGTAGAACGTCTTCTCTCTCCGGTTCCATTGGCCAACCAAGGTTTGTGTTGTTCCTTGGTCTTTGGGCTCGTGTCAAGGAGGCTATGGGCTTCCCTTGTGGCTCAGCTGGTAAAGAATCCACCTGCAATGTGGGAGACCTGGGTTCGATCCCTGGGTTGGGAAGTTCCCCTGGGGAAGGGAAAGGCTACCCACTCCAGTATTCTGACCTAGAGAATTCCATGGACTGTATAGACCACGGGGTCTCAAAGAGTCAGATACAACTGAGTGACTTTCACTTTCAAGGAGGCTATAGTGTCTCTTCTTTTCCCAGAGAGTTGGCAGCTTTTGTTCCAGAAGCTTCTTGGCACAAGGGCAGGATCTGAGGTGTCTGCCCCTTCCATCCGAGTGGGGGGGTTTCCCGGGACCTGTCAATTGGGCTCCTCCTGTTCTGTCAACTTTGCATGCTTGAGTTTGAGCAGAGCCAGCCACCGGCGCCCTCTGCTGGTGAGTGTCCAGAGGACAGGAGCAAGTCAGCCAAGTGCCGGCCAGGAAGCTAGGGTTCTTGCCTTCTGGGTGTGTCCACAGCCTGGCCCTCTGCTTCCTGGCTGGGTGGGACTTTGAAAGGGCAGATGCTCTCACAGGGTGGAGAAGCACGAGAGGATGACTGCCTTCTCCCGCTTGCATTTCCATTTGAGGTGCTGGGGTTCAGGCCTGGACCTCGGACTCCGACACTTGACAGGGCAGCCTTGTCACCAGGCTCTGCTCAGAACAGTTGTTGCAGAGGCTTTTTGGGCTCCACCCCAGATCTGGGGTGCAGGCCTGTTGAGGGGGTGCTCACAGTTACCTCCTTTTGGAAAATCGTGAAAAGATGGGCATTAAAACTTTGGCTCTGATCTGCTGACTGTTGGGAGGAAAGCTGCTGCTGCTGCTAACTCGCTTCAGTCCTGTTCGACTGTGCGACCCCAGAGACAGCAGCCCACCAGGCTCCCCCGTCCCTGGGATTCTCCAGGCAAGAACACTGGAGGGGGTTGCCATTTCCTTCTCCAGTGCATGACAGTGAAAAGTGAAAGGGAAGTCGCTCAGTCATGTCCGGATTCCTAGCGACCCCATGGACTGCAGCCCACCAGGCTCCTCCGTCCATGGGATTTTCCAGGCAGAGTACTGGAGTGGGGGGCCCCTGCCAAAGCAGGGAGGCTCAATTATGAGAAAACATGAGAGACCTAGCGAAAAGTAGTTACTTAAACATTTTTACCCATTTCCACTTGGTAATTCTCCTTCAAATGAATAAACCCAAGACTTTTCCACCTATAATTTTCCCCATCTTCTGCACTGAAGCAGCAACCTTATTTCTCTCCCCCAGGGATTCTGTGGGAGATTTAAAAAGTGGTCATGTGTTTCATTTGCATGAGAGAATTCATGGCTTAACTTTTCTTCTCTCCATCTTGAAGTTTCTGTCTTAATGCCCACTGAGGGCATATGGGCATCTTCTCCATACATATGGTCTTTGCAGCTTGCCAAAATGTCTTTAAGGTTTGTAGAAAAACAGCACTTGAAAAGCTGTCTCTTCTCTCGTTTCCCTTATGCTCCGTCTCCCTCTTGCTTTGAGCTCTGTTCACAGCTGATGTGACCGGGCTCCACCAGGACGGACGGGGCGGGGGTTCCACATCACTTTGAGGCTGCCTAAAAACACAAAACCAAGGCAACAATAGCCTCTGACCTTTTGAAATTAGCAAGTACAGTACGTTGCTGCGGGCCACCCTGCCCCTCCTGGCCTGTCTCTCTCCGACCCCCACCCCATTCTGAGTGCCTGTCAGGGTGCCTTCTTCCTGGGGTTCCTCCCTGTCCCTCCCCTCACCCCTCCAAGGTGACTTCTCATCCTCCCAAAAAGCATGTCAAAACTTAAATTTACCGCTCCTTCAGGATACCAGCTTGGCACCTACCCAGGAACCCAGCGAGGTCCCTCCCCTGGCGTGGGCAGAGCCAATCAGATGAAAACCAAGCTAGGCCAGCCCCAGTGCCCTGACCCCGCACGCCCAGCGAAGCTGTGGCCCGGCTCTGGGCTAGGCTGCGTGAGAACAGTGTTATCATCGGGATCTGTCTGCGCTTGCCTGCTCCTGCTCCAAGACCTCGGGCTCCCTGAGCTCAGCATTCAGACGGCTTCAGGAGCTGACTCCCACCCATTCAGATCCCTCCGCCTGGGCTTCTGGTCCCTGCTCGGGCCTCCACACAGAAAGGTTTTTATGCAGACGGGCGTCCTACATTTTTCAGCTGGCTAAGGGAAGAGGTTTTTAAGGAGAGAAAGGTAGAGGAGGAGGTTCTTCTAGTAGTGAGTGTTCCCCATTCCTTTGCTCACAAAGTGATGCGTCTCCGCTGATTAGACTTGGGTTTGTCTTGGCTCACAACTTGTGGGAATGGAGGGCAATGAGGTCACTAGAGGTGAGTGATGTTGGAAACTTTGGGAACCAGAGGAGAAGCAGGTCCTGCCTCATGAAGAGGCTGGAGGCAGAGCCCAGGTTCAACCCACAACTAAACAACTCCAGTGCCCAGCAGGTTGGTTTTGTGATTTGAAATCCTTGATTTATCTCCTTAATCCTTGACTGACTTAAACTTTCCTGGACCAGCCTACCTCCATAGGATTGAGGCATAGTTATGAGGTGAAAGGGCTTTGGAGAACCCAAAGTCACCACACAGTTAGACGCGAGATCTGGCTCTGATTTTCCAAACTCTGGATCCCACTCCCCTATCCTGTGCCTCTAGTATATGGAAAGTAATTATTATCACATGATTTGTTGTAAGTCACACTTCAAATGGCTGTCTTCATAATTTCACATTTGGGGGGTAGATGGTTCTGATCATCCTTTTGCCTCAAAAACACAAATGTTTGTGTTTTTAGTCATGTCTGCCACTTGGGGTCTTTTTTGGCCTGCCTTTTTCAAGCTATTTCAAGCTGTATGATTTTATGTAAAACTAGTTGCTAACTCCACTTGTGAACCGCAGTGCTCGGCATCAAGTTGAAAGCAAAGTGAGGAGACATGGGCAACTTTATGGAGCAGCCCTGTTCTCAGAGGGAACACCTCAGTCACCAATTTGAATATCAATTATTAGTAACTCCTACTTTCTAGATAAAAAATGTAAACAATGTTTTTAATTTCTCTTCCTGCACCCAAGGGACTCACCTTGCCACCACTTGCCCTACCTGGGGGTGCATGCCTCCAGCAGGGAGCTGTGAACTTGGTTTTTCTGGGACTTCTCTTCCCCCTCTGCCCTTCCCCATCAAAGCTTTCCAAAATGAAGCTCCCCCTCTCCCCTCTCCTTAATTTCTGGTTGGAAGGAGGGGCCTGGGAATTGCCCCTTTAACAGTCCAGCCAGCAAGCCACAGGACTGGAAAAGGTCAGTTTTCATTCCAATCCCAAAGAAAGGCAATGCCAAAGAATGTTCAAACTACCACACAATTGCACTTATCTCATACGCTAGCAAAGTAATGCTCAAAATTCTCCAAGCCAGGCTTCAACACTACATGAACTGAGAACTTCCAGATGTTCAAACTGGATTTAGAAAAGGCAGAGGAACCAGAGATCAAATTGCCAACATCCGTTGGACCATCGAAAAAGCAAAACAGTTTCAGAAAAACATCTGCTTTATTGATTATGCCAAAGCCTTTGTGTAGATTACAACAAACTGGAAAATTCTTAAAGAGACAGGAATACCAGACCACCTTACCTGCCTCCTGAGAAATCTATATGCAGGTCAAGAAACAATAGTTAGAACCGGACATGGAACAACAGACTGGTTCCAAATCGGGAAAGGAGTACGTCAAGGCTGTATATTGTCACCTTGCTTACCGAAATCAGATTGATTATATTCTTTGCAGCCAAAGATGGAGAAGCTCTATACGGTCAGCAAAAACAAGACCGGGAGCTGACTGTGGCTCAGATCATGAACTCCTTATTGCCAGATTCAGACTTAAATTGAAGAAAGTAGGGAAAACCGCTAGACCATTCAGGTATGACCTAAATCAAATCCCTTATGATTATACAGTGGAAGTGAGAAGTAGATTTAAGGGTCTAGATCTGATAGATAGACTACCTGATGAACTATGGAATGAGGTTCGTGACATTGTACAGGAGACGGATCAAGACCATCCCCATGGAAAAGAAATGCAAAAAAGCAAAATGGCTATCTGGGGAGGCCTTGCAAATATCTGTGAAAAGAAGAGAGGCAAAAAGTGAAGGAGAAAAGGAAAGATATAAGCATCTGAATGCAGAGTTCCA
>SJYQ01050844.1:0-11370 GCA_006410935.1 Redunca redunca
TTCATGTGTTTGTTAGCCATCCATATGTCTTCTTTGGAGAAATGTCTATTTAGTTCTTTGTACACGTATACCTCCACAACATCTTCAAAGTTTAATTGCAATCTTCTTGCAGTACTATCAGATGCATGAAATTCTTTACAAGTAAATCCATTAAGGACAAAATCTCAATATCTTTTCTGAAGACAGGACTGTTGCAGGAAGGGGGATCCCTTCCAGGGCCTGAAACTGGGCTCTTGTCTAACACGTGGAAATGAATTGTCCAAGGAGACACATGTGCTGATAAAGCAAGAGATTTTATTGGGAAAGGGCACCCGGTGGAGAGCAGTAGGGTAAGGGAACCCAGGAGAACTGCTCTGCTGTGTGGCTCGCAGTCATTTACAAATTAACCTCAAGAAGTGGATAGACACAAGGTGTCTCCTCTTGACCTTTCCTGAACTCTTCAGGTTGGTGGTGGCTGATTAGTTCTGTATTCCTTATCAGGATCTCCTGTCATAAAACAACTCATGCAAATGGTTATTATGGTGCCTGGCCAGGGTGGGAGGTTACAATCAGTGTGCTTCCCCTAACAACTCTCCCCTGAAAGATTCATTCTCAAGATACTTCTTGGGAATTGGGGTGGAGGTCTCTTTCTTCTGTAACTTCTTCCTGCTGTGCATGGGCATAGGCCTAGCTAGCAGAGCAGGAGTCTCTACTGGCTCTAAGTCAAGGTATTTTTTGCCCGAAACCAGCATTCACCCTTGTAATACAGCAACTTAGTTTGAAACTGTTGGCCCCTCTCAGAGATGAAATAGATAGGGGCCAAACAAGAGACCTAATAGGATGGTCATCTATGGTCCCCAGAAACAGAAGGCAACATTTGGGGTGAGGGTTGCAGGGTTTTTGACCCCTTTTGATTGGTTGGTGGTGAGGCAACAGAGCTGTGCTCCCGGAATCTTGTGTTCAGTCTGAAGTTACAATCCTCCACCTGGGTGGGACTCAAAGACATTGTTATGCATATTTCTTTGAGTAGGAACCAGGACTCTGTCTGGAGGCCCTACCAACCTTTTATTTTTTTCTCCTGTTTCTGTATCCCTTCCCTTCCCTGATTAGCAATTGTTTGAATCCACGCTTTGGAACTCAGGGAAAGTCAAGGAGGCTGAATGAAGCCTATATCCTACAGACAAGAAATGGAGAACACAGAACAGATCTCTACTCTAGAGCCCCACAGAGTTCTACTCAGTTTTACTTTAGGGATTTAGGCAACTCTGACTGTGATAACTTCCTGTCAAAATGGAGCATAGGTCTGCCTCAGCTTGGAGAAGAGACACTGAATTGGAAGTATTCCTGAGTTCCAAGTCGTAGTTCTGAGCCTTGTATGGTTAAAATCTCAATCCCTTGGTCTGCCATTTTGGTGTAACAGAGCCAATTAGAAGTAGTTGGAGGAGTGATAACTGGAATTTAGTACACAAAATTCTTCTTTTTAGAAGAATAGGCCTGAAACCCAGTCTGGACCTGGCACTTCAGGGAGACTTGTAGCCAGGAAGCCAGTTGCCTAGTTTTATAAAAAGTAAGGTTGCAGTTACTAGCTTCCAGCAGACATGGTTTTGAGAATGGTGGCATCCAAGCCTGACATGACTCAGAAAACTCAAGTGTTTAGCAATACAAGGTCTGATCTGAAAGTACACCCATAGCATCACCAAGTTATTTCCCAGGATATCTGAACCATAGCTACTCTATTTTGACTCTTAATTATAAACTTTTCCTTAATAGCCAAAGCAGATTTCACTGTTAATGATGTCAGTGTTTCTCTAGGTATGAGAAGATACAAGAATTGGGACTCATAAAATCTTCTCCTGAAAAGATCTAACTATCTGAAGGCCTGTTCTGCCAATTTTTCCCAGAGCACAGAGTGCCTCATTCCTGATTTTTACCCTGAACTCCTTTCAGGGGCGTTGAAAGTCAGCAGTTGCAGCGGCCCTGATTTAATCTTTGTAGATGTAGATGGCAAGTGTCAGTCTTCAGTTGGCAGAGCCCCTTTTTCCTCATAAACTTGACCATGCTTTTGAGGGGGACATTTCATGACCATTTTATCCCATGATGCTGAGAATGTCCATTCTCAGATTTGGCAAAGATTTTGTTGACAGGCCACTCAATGTGCTGTTACTGGACTAGGCCATAAAACAGTATCCAAAATTCTCTGGACCACCTGTCTTACTAGCCTCTTGGTCCAGGAAAATATTCCCTCTTGTTGCTTCTTCCCATATCTAGAGTTACAGTGTTACCATCATCGATCTCCTATGGGACTATATATTATTCTATAAGAGGCCTCAGACACACATTTGACAGTGTAAGAAACATCAGTTTTGTAAAACAGGTGAAATACAAATAACATAGCCAGCAGTATCAGTAAAGTCACAAATAAGACTTAAATTAAGAGCTTCCATTAGATGTAGCCCAGTACATCTCAGGTCATCTGACTTAGTCTACTCTGTAGAATCTATCTTCCAGGGAAATTATATATTGGCACCACCATCTATAAGGTACATAGCCCAGTTTTCTAGTGTTACTAGACTGATTTTCCTTAATATGATTTAATTGTTTCCAACACAGAGGAGACTTTAAACCTAAATTACCATAGCCTGGTGTTATCTATATAAATCCATCCCATAATTGTGGAAGATGTTTTCCTCCTTTGCTGAAACTTTTCTTGTTGCTCTGATTGAGCTTGAGTAATAGGAAAAAGCTCAAATTTATGGCCAGAGTCAGAGCAGGCATTATTAATTGGCCTGACGAGAGGATCCCATCAAGTAATATTACAGTGACCTGAATATGACTATAATTTTTTTTTAAGTAAGTTTTCTCAGGGCCAACCAGTTAGAGTCTTGTAGTAGAGAAATTTACCAAGGTAACACAGAACTAAACACAGGTAATTGGCCACAAACCCAACAACAGAATTGATTTCTAAAACTAGCATAGAATCAGGCCTAGGATAGAAAAGCATTTGATTTATATGCAAAGGTCTAAGAAGACAAGAAAACATAAATGATCATATGAAACAGGCCCAGCATCTTGGGCAAGCTGTCTACCTCTGATGTCGTCATCTTTTCATCCTGGTGTAGTGTAGTTTCTCCTCTGTTTGAGCATCATTTTAAGGTGAGATCAAGTCAGCTGTCTTTTCTATAGACCAATGCAGTGTAGGGGCCTTTGGAAGTGGGAATAATCTAAGAGTTAATTTCCCTTCAGTTTCATTGTGCATGAGCTAGTTAAGAGTGCCTGATAAAAAAGTTCTTCCATCCAGGTTGGAGACAGTCTTCTCAATTATGTCTTTTGCCAGTCTTGATTGCAGGTCATGAGGCGTCTGATCTTCAACCAAAGATATATTACTGAGATAAGCTTCAGAAACAAACTTAGGGTGTTCACTAAGAATTCAATTAAATTTTACATAATCACATAACAACAAAGAACTATCCAAAAAATGAGTCTTACAACCTCCATTGGTAGACCTCCATTAACAAACTGGGATTTAACGTTTATAAAAACATCTTTTTCTCCCTAAAATTACTCTCATTTTTATCAAATATAACCAAATAAGGCTAGCTTGTTTGCAAAATAGGTCTGTTCTCACTAATTTTGGTCTGATGAGTTATATAACCATAATTGATTATAGACTTTTTATTTTGCTGAAACATTTATAGGGTCTCAGACAGAACTTTTAAAATAGAACAGAGTTGGGAAACTCACACCAAAGGCTTATCACAGACTTTGCTAAAAAATCAAGGTGAATTTTTCCCTTTTTAAGGTCTCAAAAATTTCTTGAGATTTTTGTACCTGTTAGTGAGATAATCTCCCTAACTCATTTGATAAACTTACTGGAAACCTAAGAGTTTCAAATTTCTGGAGGAGTCAGATAGAGAGAAAACATAATTGTTTTTTTTATAATGTATAATTTTACCAAATTATTTTCATAATTAGTTTGAGAGGAAGGTTTTCCCTACTCCTGGAAAACACAAGATTCAAACCTGTAATTTTTTAGGGAAAAGCATATTAGCTGGTTCATTCAGTCCTTTGTTAACTTTTGTAAAGTCATCAGGTTTTTCATTACCAAGACATATCAAAATGTTAAGAACTCCATATAATTTCTCAGATATCTGTATTAGTAATTTTACCATACATTATAACATGAACGGATTTATTACTCATTTGATAATCTTTTTCGTGTAATTTCAGTTCAGTTCAGTTCAGTCGCTCAGTCGTATCCAACTCTTTGCGACCCCATGAATCGCAGCATGCCAGGCCTCCCTGTCCATCACCATCCTCCAGAGTTCACTCAGGCTCGCCTCCGTCGAGTCAGTGATGCCATCCAGCCATCTCATCCTCAGTCATCCCCTTCTCCTCCTGCCCCCAATCCTTCCCAGCATTAAAGTCTGTTCCAGTGAGTCAATTCTTCGCATGAGGTGGCAAGAGTACTGGAGTTTCAGCTTCAGCATCATTCCTTCCAAAGAAATCCCAGGGTTGATCTCCTTCAGAATGGACTGGTTGGATCTCCTTGCAGTCCAAGGGACTCTCAAGAGTCTTCTCCAATACCACAGTTCAAAAGCATCAATTCTTCAGCACTCAGCCTTCTTCACTGTCCAACTCTCACATCCATACATGACCACAGGAAAAACCATAGCCTTGACTAGACGGACCTTAGTCGCAGAGTAATGTTTCTGTTTTTTAATATGCTATCTAGGTTGGTCATAACTTTTCTTCCAAGGAGTAAGCATCTTTTAATTTCATGACTGCAATCACCATCTGCAGTGATTTTGGAGCCCCCAAAAATAAGGTCTGACACTGTTTCCACTGTTTNAGGCAGGTTAGGTGGTCTGGTATTCCCATCTCTTTCAGAATTTTCCACAGTTTCTTGTGATCTACACAGTCAAAGGCTTTGGCATAGTCAATAAAGCAGAAATAGATGTTTTTCTGGAACTCTCTTGCTTTTTCCATGATCCAGCAGATGTTGGCAATTTGATCTCTGATTCCTCTGCCTTTTCTAAAACCAGCTTGAACACCAGGAAGTTCACGGTTCACATATTGCTGAAGCCTGGCTTGGAGAATTTTGAGCATTACTTTACTACCAAATAAACACAGTTTAATCTCTCTCTTTGGGATGTTTCAGGGGCCATCTGAAGCACCCCAAAGTTAGCTAGAGGTTAAAGGAAATTCAAAAGAATTCTATTTAGGGAGTTTTATCGAAAAGATCAATTAAAAAGGTTTAGAACATTTGGTCAGATTTAGTCAGTGTTGATGGGTGTATCATTTAGCTTGGTGTTATGTCACAATAGGCTTAAATACCAAGGCTCAAGGTCTAGTGAAAGTCAGCTCCGCCACCTCGGACCTAGTTGACTCTAGCCAGTTTTTTTATGGTTGTGTCATTTCTAACAAAATCCATTTCTTTAACTAATTGTAATCCAATTTTAGAAAATCTTGATCATGCATAACTCTTTTTAGTATTTTTTCATTTTTTTTTTTTTACTGAAAACACACTTCCTACTTTCTTTTAGCAACCAAGAACTAACTTTTATATTAGCATTTTATAGATTGGTGAGCATAAATACCGGTGATAATTTCTAAAACCCTTGTTTTCTTAGAACATTTTAGGATGGCACCAAACATTATTCATTTATAGTCACAAATCTCTTTAGTTTCTCTGTAAGAGGAAATTAGTGTTTAGTAGTAAATGTTTCAAAATCTTATTTTATTTGGAAATGACCTAACTATTTAATAGACGTCCAACACTTAGCACGCTTGGCACAACCCTTAGAAATTTAAGTTACACCAATCTGGAGAGACTATTTTAGGCAGGTATTTCTAAAGAATAATTATTCTTAATAGAGTTTATATAAAAGCTCATATCTCATTTACATTTTTTTTAGAAGTTTCTTCACTTGAGGTAATTTGCTTGTTGACAAACTTGTAACAGATGAAATATTTAACTTATATTAAACCTAGGTACAATGAAAATATTCTACTTAATGTTAATTACTTTAAGACATGTCTATATTAGTCAACAAACAAACATTAATATCAGGTATTTAATACTGAATATTTCCTAGTTCACATGAACCTGAAATTTATTGTTTAATTTAGAATTATTTGATTTGTAAGCGCTTACCTTTTTTAAAACCAATTAAATAGAGTTCATTTACAAATTGACCTCAAAAGTATTACCCAGAGACAAAGACATAGTGAAGTTGCTCAGTCGTGTCCGACTCTTTGCAACCCCATGGACTGTAGCCTACCAGGCTCCTCCCTCCATGGAATTCTCCAGGCAAGGGTACCAAGACATATTTAGACAGACACAGTGCAAGATCTAGCTTCATTTTCTAAGTTTAGTCATGAATTAGATATTACAATATAAAATTTACTAGTCTATAAAAAAACAATTGAAATAAATAAAAATTTTAAAGTCTTTTTCCCCTTTTTCCTCAGTTTCAGGAGTTAGAGATGGTCTAGATAAGTGTTCCTGAGAGCCCTGGTCTCAAGGCACAGGGAAAGAAAATCAAGTTCTAAAAAAATGGCGCCAGTTCTAACAAAATGATGGCAGGTCTAAAGCAAATGGTGGCCAGACAAAGCAAAATGGCCATCAAAGATCACAACACAGAGTTAAAACACACACATATAAACCTGGCAGTCCTCATCAGACATTCCCTTAAATACAGGAATACAGTCTCTCAGAAAACCTCCTATAGAGACACAGAACTTCAGATCCAAGTACTAACAGAGTAAAGGAAAATATCTCAGGTCTTCAAAGATTTCAAAGGGAGGAAAGGAAGCCAGGTTGAAAGAAGAAGGGGAAGGAGGCAGGAGAGGGGGGCAAAAGGGGTGGCCTTATAGACATCTCCTGCCACCTGCAGATACCCAGGGGTTATGGGACTTTACCCTGGGCCTCCAGAGAAGGGAGGACTGGAACTCAGCCCTACCAGAAATCAGACCAGACCAGAACCAGAATTCGAGTTCTCTGCCAAGCAGAGGTGATCAGTCTCCAATCCTTAGCTCAGGCTGAGGCCCTTCGACCAGATTCCTGCATCCAGGACAGGGGAATTAGAAAAATGGGGAAGGATAGAAAGGGTTAAGGAGAGGAAAGAGAGAGGGAAGGGGAGAGAGGTCAATAAAGTCTCATTGTTTACCGGTCGGGGCACCCTGGCCAGTTGTCTGCTTCAGGAGGAGACCAGGGACAAAAGGGTCCCAGTTGTGGCCGCTGGGTCTGGTCTATTGGCAAGCAAGCTGGACCCTGAGTACCCCAAGTGGTCAGGACGTCAGTCTCAGTGAAGAAGAGTCCCCACCAGAGTTGCCATTCGTTGCAGTGAAGAATCTAAGCTACTCCATTTTGTTAACAGAAAAACTCCATGAGGGGTGGGAGGTGGGAGGGGATTCATGTTTGGGAACGCATGTACACTCGTGGTGAATTCATGTCAATATTTGGCAAAACCAATACAGTATTGTAAAGTAAAAAAAAAAAAAAAAAAATTAATATCCTAAGTGAAAAGAAAAGAAAAACTCCATTTTGTAAGGTTCCAGGAGAAGAACCTTTGGAAATCCCCTGACCTCACCCCACCACCCACAAGCCAATCGGAACCCCAGACCAGAATCTCCTGACTTAACGTTCAGGAACTTGTGGTCTACCTAGGTATTAGGGACCAATCAAAAACCAACACACAACCCTTCAAAAAAAGTGACCAATCAGATGTCCTCCTACCTAGAAATTCCTTTTTTTTTTTCATGAACACTCCCTATATAAGCAATATAATCCAAAACCCAGGGCTCCTCCCTATAGCCACTGCATCGGTAATGGTGGGAGCCCCAGCTCGAGCTTGGTTATAAAAACTCTCTTGCTTTTGCATCGGATATTGGCTCCCTGGTGGTCATTGGGAGATTTCTTGACTTGGGCATAACAGCAGGAATGGGGACCCCTTCTAGGGCTTGAAACTGGGCTTTTGTCTAACACTCGGAAATGAATTGTCCAAGGAGACACATGTGCTGATAAAGCAAGAGATTTTATTGGGAAAGGGCACCCGGGTGGAGAGCAGTAGAGTAAGGGAACCCAGGAGAACTGCTCTGCCATGTGGCTCGCAGTCATTTACAAATTAACCTCAAGAAAACAGACACTCGGTGTCTCCTTTCAACCTTTCCTGAACTCTTCAGGATGGTGGTGGCTTATTAGTTCCGTATTCCTTATCAGGATCTTCTGTCATAAAACAACTCATGCAAATGGTTACTATGGTGCCTGGCCAGGGTGGGCGGTTTCAGTCAGTGTGCTTCCCCTAACAGGACTACCTCCCATTAAGTGACTACTATAATAAGACAGCAACTACATTCAAGACCATTGTTATTCAAGTTCAAGGTTTGACACCAAGATAGCAGTTCTTTTCTGTAAATGCATGGAAAGTTTTACATGGTATTGTCTTCTTTTCCACCTTTAATCAGGGCAAAAGTTACTATAACTTGATACTGGAAACATTTACCATCTGTTATAGGATGCTATGCAAGTTACTTCTCACTAAGCTGCAGGCAAAGGTAGGACTCAGTGGCAAGAGATTTGTGATAACTGTTTTCCTTACATACTCATGCATCAGTATGAGTATGAATAGTCCTTTCCATAAACTGATCTGAGAGTTGAGAACCTTTTCTTAGGGTAGTTATCAAAATATTCAAAGCACAACAAATACCAATTCCTGAGAACCCTTTCTGGGAATTCTTTATATGTGTTCTCCATTATTTCATATTGTTTGTTGGTTCTTGATATCATACCTATGAAAAGCTCGTTCTTACCAGTATAAGACATTTTGTCTAGGTAAACGTCACAGACAAGAGAAAGATCACAGACCAGGATTTTCTTGGGAAAGTCTTAACCTAGGAGTTGAGACCAGCAACACAAGTTCTCCATGCCTCAATATGATGAAATGTAGGAAAAGAAGCTAGACCCAGATGCTACTGGCAGGATAATTACCTAGAATACCACAAAGGGAGGAGCCAGGCTAGTCAACTCTAGTATATTTCTCTTCCCACTCCTACAAAGTAAATAGTATCTACCTACCTGCAGGAAGATAAATTTGGACACTTTTTGCAGAGAAATAGCCCAGCATGCTAGAGGGCTGGTGACACTAAGAAGGATGGGGAGCATTCCCAACCCAGAAGACCATCAGCAAATCTTTCTGATTGTAACCACCAGGCATAACATCCTCCAGCAGATATAGAGAAAACATGGTAGGAGAAATATTTCAGAAGGTGATCACTAGCATTTCCCAGAAATTTGCAAACACATGAAACCTCAAAAGGGCCAGAAAATGTCACACAAAATTAAATACACCAAGACTAGATGGTGAACTCTTAGATAGCAAGTAAAGAGGAAAATCTTGATGCTTCTAGAAAGAAAAGATACATTCCTTATAATAGGATAATAGAAACAGACTTACAATAAAAACTGCTTGCACTGAAACAACAGAACAAAACATAGAAGGAAAACAAATTTTGAACCTGAAATTCTACACCTAGTCCAATTATCAAGTAAACAACTTCAGAGAAAACAGTAACTGAGAATTTGATGGTCTTGTTTTCCAATTCTATATGAGTTTAAGTACGTAGATAAGTTTAGGTATTTCAGATATAATATACAGTTGATCCTACATTATGACTCCTGCCAATTGCCTACTATGTATGAACGTATTCATTTATTTATTTCTCTGCAACTAAACTGATTCTTTGGGAGCTACATTCAGCTGGCTCATACAAGAATTTTCACAGATTTGCCTGTGCCTCCCCACTTCCTTGCAAAGAATAAGTCGTGTTTTGAATTTTCTTGGCTCATGTCTCTGGCCTGAATCCCTACCTCTAAACTCCTTTCTTCTACAACCCTGCATGTCTGCCAGCCTTGAGGCACCGCCTCTCTCAATCTGGCTCACTAAAATAACACTTAAATCTTGGTTAGGGCAGATTGAAACTTTTATTTACACACATGATTATATGTTCTTTTAGAGGTTTAGGCTACAGTGTGTTAATAATAAATCAGGGAAGTTCCTTAGTGGTCCAGTGACTGGGACTCTGCCCTCCCAATGCAAGGGGCCTGGGTTCAACCCCTGATCAGAGAACTAGATCCCGCACACGACAAGGATCCTGCATCCCACAACTAGGATCCAAGGACCCAATGCAGCCAAATACATACATATATAAATTTTTAAAAAATATGTAATGAATCAGAAGAAATAAAATAAGAAATAAAATAATCATCTTAGTTTCTTTAAATTTAAATCTAAGCCTTGCAATTTATTAATTGTGTGACCCAGGGCAAGTTTTACTGAACACACTTAAACCTGTTTTTATAAAATGAGGAGAATATCTTTTTTTTTAACCCTGGGGTTATTGTGCAGAACAAATGACATAATATATTTAAGGAGCCAAAAACTACTAAGCTGTCGATAAATGTGAATTTTCTTTACTTCTTCCCTCTTAACAGTAGTGCAAATTCTGCCTATAGAGAAATGTGAATTTATTTAACCTTGAAAAATAATTTGAGAAAAAGAAATAAAAATTCATTTTTTCAAGTCCATGAACAATGAAAAGCTAAAAGTGAATATACAAGATGATATTTTAATTTACTCAAGTTGCCATCTGTGAATGCCTATTTAAAATCAAATTATCAAATATATGAGTATGAAACATACACAGAACACTCCCAATATATTTATACATAGAGTTATATATGAAAACTTGTTCATTAATTTATGATGAGAAATATTACCAACCTGGTTAAGTGGAACATGTTTTTCAATTTTTCTTGACCAGCACGGTCTCTTCTGGGAGCAAATCTTCTGGGAAAATCAAAGTATCAGAATATTGTCTAATGAGCATGAAGTCAGAACAGAAGGCATTAGTTATATAAATTCCAATGTACCCAATATTTCTTCCCTACAGGGGACATCTACGTGGCTGGGTTATCAAAAAACTGGAGGTGGCCTCTCACCTTCTCATTAGCATCATATTGTTTTTGTACTATGAGTGGTAGACTTTAGGACTCTACTTGTCTATGCTTCTGTTTACCCATTTGTTTTGCCTTCAGTTGAGTTCCTGAAACTATCCAGTGAAGTATGGACTTTAAATTTTGAAGCAGGAGAAACTTCCAATGAGAAGGCAGCAATGCAGTTTTTCTACATTCTGATGTGGAAATTGGCCCTCACACTTGTACACAAGTAGCTTTTCACTGTTCTTGAGGGGAGTCCTGAATGTGGAAAAGTAACCCCCAGGAAGGGGTCTAAGACTGGGCTTAAGTGTATATATATATATATATATACATACAAATATAAAAGTGTATAATAATATAAATGTGGTTTATTAGCAACACTGCCTTCACAGAAC
>SJYQ01051038.1:0-39266 GCA_006410935.1 Redunca redunca
CCCTGGCTGTCCAGTCTGTACCTAAGTTTGGTCTGTTATGCCTTCACCCATGTCTCTTAAATCCAGCTACTTCTCTCCAGGCACCATTGTTTGTGCCTGGCCTTCTCCCTTTTACCCAGCATAATCTTCCTCCTGCCATTCCCAACACAGCATATTCCTACCTGTTCTTTCCTTTTTTTCAGCTTTTTTAAATGTAAATTGTAAATTCCTGGTATATTTCATATTCCTGCCTTCCACAGGGGCTTTGAACAGTCTTTAACCTGTGCCTACTGCCAGGGTGGTGCCTTTTTAAAAAAATTATTATCATTATTAAATGTTTTATTTTTTATTGGAGTGTAGCCAATTAACAACGGGTTGTTCTTCATTCTTCTCCCGTTGACTAACATAATCTTCAAGTCTCCACTCAGTTACTTCCTCAAAGAACTCTTCCTTGACTCAGTTTGCTAGGCCTAATTCCTGTTTGTTCACCTATTATCTGTGATTTCAAGCAAGATATTAAACTTTGTCTTTCCTCTTCTGTCACAGGCTAATCATACCTAGTACCTGTTGCCTATGATTAGTGGAAGGATTAAATGAGCTATTAATTCAAAGTGCTTAGTCCATGTCTGATACATAATAAATCTGCATTACTTGTTACCTATTATTAACAGTCGCAGATATGATTTTACATTAAATATTGTTCATTTCATTAATGTCAGTTCCTTTCTCCCCCCAACTGGATTGTAAACACTCTGAAGCCTGAAATCTTGTCTTTTTTTTTTTTTTTGCCCAACATAGTCTCCCTGATTCCTGGAGCAGTGCTGGTCAGTATTAGGTCCCCAATAAATGTTTACTACTTGGATATGAGGCAGTGAAAAGAAAGGGACAGAGGTGGATGAAGAGGCACAGTTGGCAAAGCGGAGTGAATATTTTAATACATTAAAAATAATTAACCTTGAGAAGTGATTGCAAATTGTAGTCCTTGTCTCCTTTATAGCTTCAACCCTGCATCTTTAAGACAAACTAGGAATTGTTCTTTACTTTTAAAATCAATGGCTAAGGTATTATTTAAATAATTTGCTGAGTTAGTTTTTGTCACGTTCAAAATTGTACTGTTACTTAGATCTTGTTCATAAATGACAATGAAAATTTGTGTGTGTGTTTTGGTAGAGAACCTTTGTCAAATTTCTCATCTAAAGCAAGTAATATTTTAGTTCAAAAGACATAGACCTCCAAAGGGCAAGCAACTAACGCACACAAATAGTAGGGACATTTTCAGCAAGAGCTAACATAAGAGATTATTCATGGAACTATTGTGGTAAATAGAACAAATAGTATTTCTGTCTTAAGTAATTAGGTAATACAAAGAGAGGGGAAGGGAACTAATACTTTTGATCATTTCCAGTGTGCCAGATATTTCATTATAGTCAGTACTTACAATAACCCTGTAAGGTAGATTTTTATCATTAACCCTGTCTTGCAGACGAAGAAATTAAAATACAGAGAAGTAGTCTGTGCACGAGCTGAGGATTTGAACACATACTTTTGAGTATTACATTCTGTTGCTTTGTATTTTTTTTCCTTCCGGTTTTATGGAGATGTAACTGAAATACCACACTGTGTAAGTTTAAGGTGTACAGCATAATGATCTGACTCACATCATGAAACCATTACCACAATCAGTTTAGTGAACATCTGTCACCTCACACACATGCAAAAGAAAAAATAGTATTTTTTTCCTTGCGATGAGGGCTCTTAGGATTTACTCTCTTAATAACTTTCATATTTAGCATTGCTAATTATATTAATCCTGTTGTATATTACATCGAGCCTGGTATTTACCTTACAACTGGAAGTTTGTACCTTTCGAATAGATTTGTTCAGTTCCTCCTCCCTCTACTTCCTGCTTCTGGTAACCACAAATCTGATCTCTTTTTCTTTGAGTTTGTTCATTTGCTTGTTTGTTTTTGAAGTGTAATTGGCACAGCATAGTGATTTGATATTTCTGTACATTACAAAATGATCACCATCGTTGCTTTGTATTTTTACTAGCAATGATAATTTGGAAAATTTAAGTCAGTTCTGTCTTAAGTGTATATGTCATGTTATATGTCCCAGAAGAGTGAGTCTTATATTCACTATTTATTGATGGTACAAATATTAAGAGTAGTAAAGAAATACATGCATTCTGTTTTAGACTCAGGTAGAATAGAAAGGTGCTTGATGAAATTACTGACGTGCCCCTTCCCCTAATTCTGTTCCCCAGAAATGGCTACTTAGAAATCAGACTTCCTTGGCAGGCCAGTGGTTACAGTTCTGTGTTTCCAGTACAGTGCAAGGAGCTCAGGTTTGATCTGGTCAAAATCTAAGGTCCCACATGCTGTGGGGCATGGCCAAAAGAAAGATCACATTTACTGAAGTTTATTAGATTTACATAAAGTAGAAATTATGTTGCATAAGGCTTGCACACTATCAGTTTGTAATACATCAAACTGTAAACAGTAGTACATCAAGCCATATGCAGTTTGGTGAATTTGAACAATTCAAAAAGTATAAAAGGACACAGTGTCAAAAAGTATAAAAGGACACAGTGCAAGGTCTGCCTCCAACTGGGTGATGTATCCCCTATCACCCAGTTCCTCTCACAGGAGGCAACTACTGGTATGTAAACATTTTCTTGAGGCTGCGTAATACTCTGTTTTAAGGGTTTGCTACACTTATTTGTCCAATTCCCAATTAATGGGCAATGTAGGGAAATAAATGTGCTATTATGAATAATGAGTACATATATGATGCCAATATTTTATGAATACATACATGAAGTAAATGTATATTGTTGGTAAGTATGAATCCCACTTTTATAATTTGTCCAGAGTGATAAAAAACTTAAAGTGTATTCTCAAATGGTAAGCTCTGAAAAGGGTCTTTTAATAATATTATCTGTGGTTTAATCCAGATACCAAACTAAAAATCATCAAGTTTTAATCATGATTTGAACACCTGTCTCACAAGAATCCGTTTTTACTTTTTCAGGCCATCATGCAACAGGGAGATACATCTATAAAACCCATCCTCCAAGTCATTGTGAGTACCTCCATATTTTTATGTCAAACATTTTTTGAACTTACATATAATTATAAATTACATTTCATAAAGGACATACAGTCCACTTTAGGAAATTTGTCCACTCTAAATTTTCTTCATTACAAAATTAGTCTAGTCCATGTTGTAACTCTGGGAAAGAAACTGGGCTTTATTTTTACTGTTATGTTAGTCAGAGTTTGACCTCTGGAGGTTCCAATTTGAAGCTTTGCCTTTCTGTTCTTTCCACAATTGGTGGATACTGTATTGCTACCCATTTTTATTTAAGAAAAGTATCATTTCTGTTTTTGCTACAACATAGTTGTTACTCCCATTTCATAGATAAGAAAACTGAGGCTCAGAGAGGAAGTGACTTGTCCAGTTTATACGGTAGGAAGCAGTAGAACCCTGATTTGTACCCACGTGGTCTGACTCCAGAGCCCACCTGCTAAACCCCTGCTCTTGATTATCTCATCTTAGGAACAGCTTTCTAACCCAAGTTCAGTGCATCATCATTCCGTTATTCATAAATGTTGCCTTTGTACCTGTCATTTTTTAGCATTCTAGATAAAGTATTAGAATCTTATAACAAGAACACCTGCTACCTGTGAGCATCTGGAGATTATAGGATTCTTTATAGGATTCCTATAAACCCTTCAAAGTCAGTAGAGCCTAGAGTGAAATAATCTCTACATAATATAGAATGTGAGCTTTCCTGGTGGCTCAGCAGCAAAGAACCTGTCTGCCAATGCAGGAGACTTGGGTTTGATCCCTGGGTAGGGAAGATCCCCTGGAGAAGGAAATGGCAACCAGCTCCAGTATTCTTGCCTGGGAAACCCCATGGACAGAGGAGCCTGGTGGACTAGTCTGGTTACAAAAGGGTCAGGCCTGACTTAGCGACTAAACAGCAAAAACACATCATTACTTCTTCCTCCTTGGTGGTTCTGCCCTGGGGTTTGTGTTGCTCAGATCTGCCTTGTATCTGGCTTCTGGAGCTCTTTACCCGAAAAGAACTTGTCTGCTTAAAATTCTTCATTAACCCTATCAGTCATTTAAGGAGTTCTCAAATTTTGCTGAGGATTTTAACAATCAATAGGAGCAGAATTCTGGACCATGATTGCAGATTCTGAGTCAGTAGGTCCGATGGTTTGTCTCCCTGTTGCTTCCAAACTCATTGCCAGTCTTCTTAAGGCTGTTTTCGTATTTCATTTTCTTCAGAAAGCTGCCTCTGATTTTCTTCAAGCTGAAATAAATGTCTTGGCTCTGCTCCCATGTCATTATGTGAACACCTCTGCTATGCTCTGCCTCCATCTTCACCCCAGTTGTAAGCCTCTTCAGGGGAAGGATTTCCCACCCCCCACCCCCATTTTGTATTTTTATCATGTTTCCTACATAGAACCTTATCTATATTGGCCGCCTTGTTGTATATATATATTTTTTAATTAAATTTTCAATCAAATTTGAGCTAGGGGAGAGAGAACACAAGAGTATTGGCAACTTATTTTATTTTTATCTATGTTGTGTTTAATAATGTTAGTAGAGAGAGGTTGGTGGGAGAATCATCAAGTCCAATTCTCTTTTCCTTGGATTTAGGTGTCAAAAGTGTGGGCAAGAGGCTCTGTTTCTGTGGGACTAATGGCAAACCCACTCTCCTGCCGCTTAGGTTTACTTATCCCTGGGGACTGGGCAGACAACCTGGCTAACGAACCGTGTTTTCTCTCCTAGAACATCCGTCCCATTACTACAGGGAACAGTCCACCCCGTTATCGACTGCTTATGAGTGATGGATTGAATACTCTATCTTGTACGTATGATATATAAATCTAGGAGTTTGTATTTTAATAATGAAAGCGCACCCAACAACCTGATTGCAGTAATTGGAACATTCCAGAAGTCTACATTTGCTTGGCTGTGTCTTCAGTCAGACAGAATTGCAGCTGGCAGAGAGCATTCTAACAATAGACTCGGTCTAGTGGAAAGCTGCCACTTGGCTTAATTAATTTTCTCTAAGTGGTGCTCTGTGCTTTCTTTGATTAATTTCTCTTAGGATGATATTGACATTTAGTGGGTATGATGGGTTAGCTGTCCTATATTTGTCTTTTTGGGGTTTTATTTCTGCATTGGAAGCTTTACGGGGAGAAAGAGAATTTGCAGAATATATACTTACTATCTCTAGTCACGAGGTGAAGGACCTAGAAGTGATGTTTTTTTAGTCTTTGTCATGAAAAGATGATTTGGGGCACTTCAGGAAATGCTTAATTTCATCAAAGCAGCAGGTGTTAAATGCACAGCAAATTATTACTGTTTTTAACCGTACAGTCTGAGCAGTTTTAATTTCAGGAATGTCATTTAAGATGTTGTTTTTTCTTTTGCTGGTACAAGTATGATCAGCTTTTAGACTGCCATGACTGAAATGTCTTAGAGACTAAAGTAATCTTTGTGCTTTCAGCTTTCATGTTGGCAACGCAGCTGAACCCTCTTGTTGAGGAAGAGCGATTGTCTAGCAACTGTATTTGCCAGATTAACCGATTTATTGTGAACACACTGAAAGATGGAAGGTATGTGGGTTTTTTGTTTTTTTAGTATTTATTTATTTGGCTTCATTGGGTCTTAGTTGCAGAACGCGGGATCCTTCACTGGGGTGCTCAGACTCTTCAGTTGTCATGAGCAGGCTTAGTTGCTCCGTGGCATGTGGGATCATAGTTCCCCAAGTAGGGGTCAAACCTGTGTGTCCTAGACTACCAGGGAGGTCCCTGGGGTATGATTTTTTTCTGTTGCATTGTGTTGTAAAACGGGGGCTAATTTTTGAACATAGAAGTTTATTGGATGCCAAATTCAATTAGGAATCAAAGAGGCAGTGGTGAGCTGTCAGCCAAGAGTTCAGAGCTATTGAGTTCTGAACTCGGGCGACTGAAAACGGGATACCGATAGGACAGACATGTGGAACCAAACTGGAAATTTCAGAGCAGGAAATTAAAGCCAAATGTAGAACTCAAATGTCTAATCTCTTCAGCAGCACTGATTCTAGGATTCTCTCTTTAAGTATCTTAATGAAAAAAGGGTCACTTTTTAGGGCAAAAGAAGATGTAATTCATTCTGTAACACTGCCCCTTTCCTGCAGTCTTCAGTCTTTCATAGTAAACATTTTCTTCAGCCAACAGAGAGTACTGTAGAGTACCTACATGATGCTCCATGCTAGAGACACAGTGATGAACAGAACTGTTAGTCACACCTGAGTAACCATTGCTGAAATACTTTTTTTTGGTGGCATGCAGAGTCATACTTGCCAAATCTAGGGCAGTTTAAAAATTAAAACTGAGTTTCCTGGCAATCTAGTGGTTGATGCTCAGTACTTTGACTGCCATGGTTCCAGGTTCAGTCTGATTGGGGAACTAGGATCCTTCATACTGTACGGTGTGGCTAAAAAATTTAAAAAAATAAAAAAGCCAAAGTAAATAAAAATAGTAGTATTACAACCTATTCAACCTATTGAATAAAGTAGGAATTCACAAGTCCTTACTGAATAAATGAATACATGAGGGGGAACAGAAAGCTTTTCTTACGATGGAATGCCATCTAAAAATGTAGATGGATTGACGGAATTAGAAAATCACCATTTGGTGACCGTCATCTGTGCAGGAAACACTTAATAGGTGCTGTGTAAGTTTCCTATGGCTGCTCTAGCAAAATACCACATGTTTGATAGTTTAAAACAAATTATTTCTGGAATAATTTCTGGAAGCCAGGAGTTGACATCAGTTTCACTGGGCAGAGATCATGGTGTTGGCTGTGCTAGACTCCTCCTAGGAGCTCTATGGGAGAATCCATTCTTTGCCCTTCCAGCTTCTGGTGGTAAATAGCATTCCTTGGCTTATGGCTGCATCACACCAGTCTCTCCCTCCATGGTCACATTACCCCTTCTGTCTGTACCAAGTCGGCCTCTACCTCCTTTTTTTTTCTTTTGACTGCACAGTGTGGTGTGTAGGATCTTAGTTGGCCAGTCAGGGATCGACTTTGTGTCCCCTACTGTGGAAGTGTGGAGTCCTAACTCTGGACCACCAGGAAACTCCATTTTCCCTCTTCTTAGAAGGATATATGTAGTCGCTTTTAGGGCCCATTGGATAATCTGGGATAAAATTGCCACTTCAGTCCTTAATTAAATCACACCTGCGGAGTCACTTTTTGCCATAGAAGGTTCCAGGCGTTAGGATGTGGATGTATTTTTGTCAGGGGTGTTCATTCAGCTGACTGCAGATGCTGAAACAGGTGGTGAAAGTTTGATGAGGAACAAGTTATTTTTAGGGTTAAAGTATATCCCCCTGTCCCACACAGCACAATTATTAGTTGTAAAAGGAAAAGAAGCAATTTACAGCAGAGAAAACTGGCAGATGGCACCTTGTTCCAGTTGTTGACATTAACATTACCAATAATGGGACAAAGAGAAGTCAACGTATTACCTGATTGGATGCAATGAGAACATAGTTCAGTTCAGACCTCAGTCATGTCCGACTCTTTGCGACCCCATGAACTGCAGCACACCAGCCTTCCCTGTCCACCACCAACTCCCAGAGTTCACTCAAACTCATGTCCATTGAGTTGGTGATGCCATCCAACCATCTCCTCCTCTGTTGTCCCCTTCTCCTCCCACCTTCAGTCTTTCCCAGTATCAGGGTCTTTTCAAATGAGTCAGTTCTTCACATCAGGTGGCCAAAGTATTGGAGTTTCAGCTTCACCATCAGTCCTTCCAATGAATATTCAGGACTGATCTCCCCTAGGATAGGCTGGTTGGATCTCCTTGCTGTCCAAGGGACTCTCAAGAGTCTTCTCCAACACCACAGTTCAAAAGCATCAGTTCTTTGGTGCTCAGCTTTCTTCACAGTCAAACTCTCACATCCATACATGACTACTGGAAAAACCAAAGTTTTGACTAGATGGACCTTTGTTGGCAAAGTAATGTCTCTGCTTTCTAATATGTTGTCTAGGTTGGTGATAACTTTTTTTCCAAGGGGTAAGCGTCTTTTAATTTCATAGCTGCAGTCACTATCTGCAGTGATTTTGGAGCCCCCCAAAACAAAGTCTGTCACTGTTTCCCCGTCTTATTTGCTATGAAGTGATGGGACTGGATGCCATGATCTTAGTTTTCTGAATATTGAGCTTTAAGCCAACTTTTTCACTCTCCTCTTTCACTTTCATCAAGAGGCTCTTTACTTCACTTTTTGCCATAAGGTTGGTGTCATCTGCATATCTGAGGTTATTGATATTTCTTCCGGCAATCTTGATTCCAGCTTGTGCTTCATCCAGCCCAGCATTTCTCAGGATGTACTCTGCATATATAAGTTAAATAAGTAGGGTGACAATACACAGCCTTGACGTACTCCTTTTCCTATTTGGAACCAGTCTGTTGTTCCATGTCCAGTTCTAACTGTTGCTTCTTGTCCTGCATATAGATTTCTCAGGAGGCAGGTCAGGTGGTCTGGTATTGCCATCTCTTGAAGAATTTTCCACAGTTTGTGGTGATCCACATAGTCAAAGGCTTTGGCATAGTCAATAAAGCAGAAATAGATATTTTTCTGGAACTCTCTTGCTTTTTTGATGTTGGCAATTTGATCTCTGGTTCCTCTGCCTTTTCTAAAACCAGCTTTGAACATCTGGAAGTTTATGGTTCATGTATTGTTGAAGCTTGGCTTGGAGAATTTTGAGCATAACTTTACTAGCGTGTGAGATGAGTGCAGTTGTGTCGTGGTTTGAGCATTCTTTTGCATTGCCTTTCTTTGGGATTGGAATGAAAACTGACCTTTTCCAGTCCTGTTATATTATCGCCAAAGATGCATAATCTGTATCTAGTCACGAGGAAGCCTAGGATAAATTGATGGACATTTTATAAAATAATTGATTTTCAAATTTCAAACATTGAAGAAGTCTAAAGAGATAGGGTAATTAAATATAACACGTGATCCTGGATCCTTTCACTGTTAAGAGCATCATTAAGACAATTTATGAAGCATGAATAAATTCTGTGCATCAAAGAGAAGAATTCTTTGGTTTTCAAGTTCAATAATTTAACCAGGTCATGTCTCAATGTCAATTGTTCCTCTTTTTTTCTTTTCTGGTACATGATGTATTCTCTTTCAGTCTGCAGTCAGTTCTTTTTGATGAAAATTTTCTGTTATTATTCCTTAATGACCTTTTCTATTTCATTTGAGCTCCAGTTTTCACTTACGTTGTAGATAACTTTGTTCTCCATATATGTCTTCAGATCGCTCTAGTCTTTTTTTCTGAGGCATGCCTTGGCTTAAGATTTTCTAACACATTCATAGTTTGGTCTTTGTTAGATATTGCTTCTGTTCTCTCTTGCCCCTTAACTTTTTTAAAGATATATATATACACACACACACATAATCTTATTCATTTTTTTCAGTTGTGCTGGGTCTTCATTGCAGTGTGAGCTTTTCTCTAGTTGTGGAGAGCAGGGGCTACTCTCTGGTTGTGCTCGGGCTTCTCATTGTGTTGGCTTTTCTTGTTATGGAGCATGGGCTCTGGGGCACTCAGGCCTCAGTAGTTGGGGCACGTGGGCTCAGTAATTGCTGCTCCTGGGCTTCAGAGCACAAGCTCAGTAGTTGTGGCTCTGGGGCTTAGTTGCTCTGAACGTGGAATCTTTGCCAATCAGGGATCAAACCCATGTCTCCTGCACTGGCAGGCAGATACTTTACCACTGAGCCACCAAGGAAGCCCTCCCTTAACTTTTCAAGCTCTCTTTTCTTCTCAATCTCTTGTTTCATCTCATCTTTTGACTTTTACTGAATTCTTAGTCTTATTTTGCAAGCCACACTAGGAAAGTATTCCCTTTCTTGGCTTCTGCTTTTCTCTGGATTGGATTCTTAATTGTCTCTGCTGCCTCTCTTCCTTTTATTTTTATGTACTATTGTGTGTTACATTGCTGCTGTGTTATTTCTTTTTATCTTGTGCCTGCCAGTGCAGGAGACATAAGAGACTCAGGTTCAGTCCCTATCGGGAAGATCCCTTGGAGGAGGGCATGGCAGCCCACTTAAGTGATCTTGCCTGGAGAATCCCCATGGACAGAGCAGCCTGGTGGGCTACAGTCTACAGAGTTGCAAAGAGTCAGGCTTGACTGAAGCAGCTTAACATGCACACACACACACATGCTTAACGTGCACAGCTCTGTCCAGACTTCATTTGCTCCGACATAGTCTAGGCTAGGTCCATCTCCTTGCCAACCTTCTCACTTGGGACCTGCTGTCTGCCTCGCCGGGCTGACCTGGATTGCTTGAGTGGTACCTTCTATCCACAGTCTCTCCTCTAGAACATGGGATAGGGGAGGGTGGAGAGCTTTGCTGTGATTGAGTACAAAAACTCGAGCTCCATTCTCTCCAGTCATGGGTGGATGCCATGTGTTCCTTCCTACCTCTGCTGAAAACTTGAGTGTGTATGTGCGACCAGGTTTATTCCTTTATTCCAGGTTTATTCCTGTGATTGATGGTCACTGGTTTATTCCAGCCAGGGCTTTAGCACTCATCCTTGCACATTTATCTTTACATGCTCATGCTGTTACTTAATAAGAGTTGATTACAAGAGTTAGAATTGTGGGGGTCAGGGGACATCTGTTGTAGAAATTAAACCAATTGACATACTCTTGATCCTTGTATAAGAGGAGCTGTTTCTGAATAGGCAACAGACTCGGGTTGGATTCCTGGTTCCCCATGGTGGGGGAATGGAGAGTCGCTGCTGGGGCACAGGGTTTCTTTTTAAGGTGGTAAAGTGATCAGAAGTTAGGTCATGGTGATGCTTGCCCAACTCTGTAAATATATGAAAAACTGCTGAATTATATATTTTTTAAAATTTATTTATTTTTGATTGAAGTATAATTGCTTTCTGGAGAAGGGAATGGCCTTCTCCAGATCCCTGTATGGCAGACAGGGATCAAGACCATCCCCGAGAAAAAGGAATGTAAAAAGCAAAATGGCTGTCTGAGGAGGCCTTACAAATATCTGTGAAAAGCAAAGGAGAAAAGGAATGATATACCCATTTGAATGCAGAGTTCCAAAGAATAGCAAGGAGAGATAAGAAAGCCTTTCTTCGTGATCAGTGCAAAGAAGTAGAGGAAAACAATAGAATGGGAAAGACTAGAGAGATCAAGAAAATTAGAGATACCAAGGGAACATGTCATGCAAAGATGGGCTCAATAAAGGACAGAAATGGTATGGACCTAACAGAAGCAGAAGACATTAAGAAGAGGTGGCAAGGATACACAGAAGAACTGTACAAAAAACATCTTCATGACCCAGATAATCACGACGGTGTGATCACTCACCTAGAGCCAGACATCCTGGAATGTGAAGTCAAGTGGGCCTTAGGAAGCATCACTACAAAGTGGAAGTGATGGAATTCCAGTTGTGCTCTTTCAAATCCTAAAAGATGATGCTGTGAAAGTGCTGCACTCAGTATGCCAGCAAATTTGAAAAACTCAGCAATGGCCACAAGACTGGAAAATGTCAGTTTTCTTTCCAATCCCTAAGAAAGGCAATGCTAAAGAATGCTCAAACTACCACACAGTTGCACTCATCTCACACGCTAGTAAAGTAACGCTCAAAATTCTCCAAGCCAGGCTTCAGTAATACGTGAACCGTGAACTTCCTGATGTTCAAGCTGGTTTTAGAAAAGGCAGAGGAACCAGAGATCAAATTGCCAACATCCGCTGGATCATGGAAAAAGCAAGAGAGTTCCAGAAAAATATCTATTTCTGCTTTATTGACTATGCCAAAGCCTTTGACTGTGTGGATCACGATAAACTGTGGAAAATTCTGAAAGAGATGGGAATACCAGACCACCTGACCTACCTCTTGAGAAATCTGTGCAGGTCAGGAAGCAACAGTTAGAACTGAACATGGACTGGTTCCAAATAGGAATACTTTTATCTGTATCAGGATCCAAAGGGGAGCTCGCACTGCAGTAGGCTGACACTTGTTTTAAGCTCTGTGAGTGTAGGTGCCTCCTCCATCTCCTTTTCCTCCCCTGAGTGCTCATCTGTTGAGGAAGCCAGGTCCTTGGTCCTTTGTCCTCATGCACTGTCTCCACAGCCTCAGTTGTGCTGATTGTATCTGTATCAGGTTGTAATGTGTCCTCGTCATCTGTGTTTTCTCCAAGTTGGTGTTGTGTGTATTCTTTTCATGTGCTGCTGGATTTATCTTACCAATATTTTATTTAGGATGTATGTATATTACAGAATAAAGTTAGTGGTTTTTTTAGGTTTTTTGTTTTTTGTTTTTTTTGGTTTTGGTGTTGGGATAATACCAAATAATTAACAAGCCTTCCGTTTTTTGTGTGTTCTGAAGTACTTTGGATAATTTTGGAAGGTAGTTAAATATCCACCACTAAATACCTATCAGAGTTTTAAAATAGTGAATCTGTATGTAATGTTCAGAAACAGATAGTTTCAAGCTTATTTTATTGAAATAATATAGCCTTGATATGAAAACCTTCTAAAGGTTGCACGAACTGATGAGTTGCATGTGAAAATCCGAAATACAGCAGACCATTTAAAGAATCCATCACAGTGAGGTTGGGCTCGCTGTTGTTTACCTGCTGCTCCTGACTGGCGACCTTTTTTTGCTGTGCGGAACAGCGTGTGGGATCGTAGTTCTGTGACCAGGGGTTGAACCTCTGCTCCCTGCAGTGGAAGCATGGAGTCCTAACCACTAGCCCGTCGGGGGCATTCCCTGTCTATTCTTTTTAATGTCCATCGAGACTGTGCTAATTCCGGCCCCCGTCAGTTCTTCTGTTTTTCTCCCTGCCTCCAGTTGTGTTCCTCTCAGAGTCTTTCATACTACAGTTCTTTTAAAAATAAGAACATAGGAGAAGGCAGTGGCGACCCACTCCAGTATTCTTGCCTGGAGAATCCCACGGACAGAGGAGCCTGGCAAGCTACAGTCCATGGGGTTGCAAGAGTTGGACACAACTTAGCAACTAAACCGCCAACCACCACCACCACTACCACAACTAGAGAAAAGCCCAAGCAGCAGTGGAGACTCAGCACAGCCAAAGAATAAGTAAATAAAATTCAATTTAAAAAATTAAAAAATACGAACATGATCATGGCATTCCTGTTCAGGCACATATTGAGAACCACTTTGCTGAGGAGGATACCTGCCATGACTAAAAGGGCAGCTTACTAGGAGGAGTAGATAATCAATAATGAATATACAACTAAAATATATATGTGAGTAAATAATCAATAATGAACATGCAGCTAACCCAGATATTAATCAGTGTATGTCAACCTGTATTAATTAAACCTGAGAGATGTGATCTGAAGGAAGGAAATTATGGCTGTAGAAAAGAGTATAACCGAAGACTGATCTAAAGCAAAGATTAAAGAGGCATCTCTTGAAGACCTGATGTTTGAAATGAATATTAGATGAAGCAGAGTGAGAGACCCTCACAGTCAGAAAGAGGCACGTACAGAGGCCTGTGGCAGGAGAGAGCGTGATACACACCAGGAGCTAGAAGGAGGCAGATGGTAGAGGGCAAGGTGCCGCAGGAACAGGATCAGCTGGAGAGAGAAGTGCAAAACCAGAGCTGGCCGAGCCTCATCGGCCATGTGGAAAGGTTTCTAACTTGTGGTCGTTGGTCCTGGAAAAGTTACCAAAAGATTTCAATCAGAATGAAAGATGGATGAAGAACTGTAAGTTCTTAATTGTAATCACATGAAAAATATCTTTGCGGACTTCCCTGGTGTCCAGTGGTTAAGACTTTGCCTTCTGGTGCAGGGGGTACAGGTTCAATCCCTGGTTGGGGAACCAAGATCCCACATGGCTTGTGGCCAAAGAACCAAAACCAAAAACAGATGTGACATTGTAACAAATTCAATAAAGATTTTAAAATACTAAAAAAACCAAAACCACCTTAAAAAAGAGTAAAACAAATCTGTAGTCATATTGGTTTTCACAGGGAAAGGGCAATTGTTCAGCTAAGTATATGTTTCTAAAAACAGATCATCTCTTGTTGTGCCACATATTGTCGGGTTTAGTAATCTAAATTCTTATCATGTCATTTGCTCCTTGAAGATACGGTGTGTAGTAAGGACACTGCATTTTAATTAAGGAACTAAATGGGAAACGAGAACCCTGCAATCATAAAAGGCCTTGATAATGATGCAGTGAAAGATTAAGGGAAATATTTATGTAAGAATTGATATCATATAGTTCTCAAGTTATTCAGTAATGAAAAACAGTTGACAAAAGGAAATAGTTTTTATCACAGTGATTATGGGGGGAAAGCTTTTAAAGTAACTTGTCATTTTAAGGGCTTCTGAATTTATTTTTTCTAACATGTTTCTCTTCCTTTGCCTTTGTAGGAGAGTGGTTATTTTGATGGAGGTAGAAGTTTTGAAATCAGCTGACGCAGTTGGATCAAAGATTGGCAATCCAGTACCTTATAATGAAGGTAAAATGTTTTTTTATAGGTCGTAGCACTCAGCTGAATACCTCTTAATAGATCTGGAATGCTTCCTTTTGCTGTAGTTTCATTTGTTCATCTATGGGGGGTCTTACTCTAGGAAAGAGTAACAGGTTACTCTTTCAGATTATTTTTTTAATACTGAAAAAATGATGGTAGGACTCTGTAAAGGAAAAACCTCTCCTCTGTTTTTCTCTGCACGCAACAATCATACATATTTCTGGCTGTGACCAGATATGTGGGTTTTTTCCTCCCTAATAAGCCATTCTCCAGTTCTCTGTGGACACCAGCTGGGTCTCCTACAATTCAGTTTAATTCTGACACTGGGTACCTGGAGTTAGCATCAGATCTCCCAGGCCCAACAGACTGCCTTATCCCCGCCCCTGACCCCACCCGTCACCACTGCTCCCTTCAGTCGAAAGTCCTGCTTTTATCTGTGCTTCTGACCGGCTGGCTCTAAATTGTAGATTCCTCCAATTCCCTCTTCTGATTCAATTAGATTGATTAAAAATTTTTGTTTGTTTACTTTCGGCACCGCTAGGTCTTTGCTGCTGTGCATGGCTTTCCCTGATTGCAGCTAGCGCAGGCCACTCTCTAGTGGTGGTGCTTGGGCTTCTCCTTGCCGTGGCTTCTCTCGTTGTGGAGCACGGGCTCTGGGGCTGTGGGCTTCGGGAGTTGTGGTGCATCAGCGCAGTAGTTGCAGCACGTGGGCTTGACTGATCTGCAGCACGTGGGGTCTTCCCTGACCAGGGACTGAACCCATGTCTCCTGTACTGGCAGGCAGATTCTTTACCACTGAGCCACCAGGGAAGCCCTCAGTTATATTAATTTGCTACAGTGGCTTCCAGAACTCAGAGAAACAGTTGAGTTACTTTGTTGTTCAGTCACTCAGTTGTATCTGACTCTCTGTGACCCCGTGACAGGCTTCCCTGTCCTTCACTATCTCTGGGAGTTTACTCAAACTCATGTCCATTGAATCGGTGATGCCATCCAATCATCTCATCCTTAGTCATCCCCTTCTCCTCCTCCCTTCAGTCTTTCCCAGCTTCAGGGTCTTTTCCAATGAGTTGGCTCTTTGCATCAAGTAGCCAAAGTTCAATATTCAGGGTTGATTTCCTTTAGGATTGACTGGTTTGATCTCCTTGCTGTCCAAGGGACTCTCAAGAATCCTTTCTAGCACCACAGTTCGAAAGCATCAATTCTTTGACTCTCAGCCTTCTTTATGGTCCAGCTCACATCTGTGCATGACTACTGGAAAAACCATAGCTTTGTCTATACAGACCTTTGTTGGCAAAATGATGTCTCTGCTTTTTAATAGCATCAGTATCAGTTCTTGGTCTATTTTAATCGGTTAATTTTTTTTTCCTTATTATCAGGAATATTTTTCTGCTTTGTGTGCCTGGTAATCTTGGAATAAATTCAGGCATTGTGATTCATACCCTGTTGGGTGCTGGAAACTTGTATTCTTGAATTTTTTTCAGGGATACAGTTAAATTATTTGGAAACAGTTTTATCTTTTGGGATGTTGCTTTTAAAATTTGTTACATGGGATCAGAGAGTGGCATTTATTCTGGGTCTGGTTATTCATAGTACAAAGGCAAGACCTGTCAGAGTATCCTACTCAATGCCCCGTGAATATGAAGTTTTCCATTCTGGCTGTTAGGTACAGGTGCTATTTCTAGCTTGTTGTAAGCACTGGACACTGATCCCCGAGGTCTTCTCAGATGGTTCTTTCTTTCCCTGGCTTCCGATAGTTTCCACACAGAGATCAGCCAACCAGTATTCTGCCGACTCCACGAGGGGAACCTTCCATCATCTCTGGAGGTCTTTCTCCATGCAGCTGTCTTCTCTGGTACTTTGTCCTGAGAGCGCTCCATTCTTTATTCCCCACATGCTCAGGTCCGTCTCCTTAACTCAGGGGTTCCTCCATGCCCACTTCCTGTGTCACAGTCTGGAACCCCAGGGCTTTCAGCACTCTGGTACAGTCACACTCCCCTTGTTTGTTTCCTGTGTCTCAGAATTACTGTCCTTTGTTGCTTAATGTCCAGTATCCTGAGAATCATTTGTCTCATAAATATTCTGCCTTCTTTTTGGCTATTTTTGGTGGGAGGGTCATCTTGGTCTCTGTTATTGTGTCGTGTCCTGTACGTAGTTTTAAAAGTCAAATAGTTTTGCGAGTCTCTTCTTTGAAGCAAAACCAAAAAAACATTTCCCTGCCCAGCTCTTCTTTGTCCTCGGGCGCCTATCCAGGGGCAGTTTATTTCAAATCTTAGAGCTGTTTCTCTGCTTTGTGTTCATGTATTTGTCCATTAAAACTTGTATACTTTTCGAAGTTGAAATGTTAAGATATACATATTTTTTTAAATAAACATTAATTTTTGTTTTAAATTTTGAGTAGATAATACAGTTACCTCTTTCAGAAGGCAAAACTCTAAAATTAAATATTTAGAGAAATCTTATTCCTGCCCCTGCCTTCTCTTGACTTGTTCGTACTCACTGCTGCCCTCTGTAGGTAACCAATTTCAGTGGTTTCTTTTTGTCCTTCAAGGGTTTTCTTAATGAAAATATAATCAAGTACATAAACTACGTATTTTCACTCATAATCCACTTTGCTTACAGCAAAGGTAGGATTAAAAAAAAAAAACAACACTGAACAGCTAGACAACTATGTAACTATGTTGTCTTTCTTTTTTCAGTCCTGTTTTTGTTTTTTAATTTCAGCTTAGAGATATTTTCATATATATACTTAAAAGATCTTCCTCATTTTTACTTATTTATTTATTAACAGTACAGCATATTGTGTTGTGTGACTATTCCATAGTTTAACCAGCCTTTTATTGATGGGCAGTTGGGTGTTTCCATACTCTGGCTATTAAGACAGTGCTGCAGCAGATAACTTTATACATATGCAGGTATGTGGGCAGAGGGACTTTGATTGTTAAAGGTGAGATTGTTGGATCCATGGATAAATGCCTTTGTGGTAGGTAGATACGCTTGCTTTCCCTTCATAGGATAGTATCATTTTGCATTCCCACCAACAATATGTGAAAAGACTTGTTTCTTCACAGCTATGCCAACAGAGTATGTTGTTAATCTTTTGATTTTTTTTTTAAATCAATCTGATAGATGAAAACTCAGATCTCAGTGTAGCGTTTAATTTGTTTTGTGAGCAATAGAGCATCCTTTTAAAAGTTTAATTAAGGGCTTTTTATTCTCTGAACTGTTGTGTTGTCCATTTTTCTTTTGAGTTGCTTATCTTTTTCTTCTCAATTTTTAAGATATCTTTAAGAAAAAGTAGAATTAGTCCTTCATCTCTGATACAAGTTAACAGTGTCTTTCAGACTTTGCTTATGGTGTGTTTTTTTTTGCTGTGCAGCAGTTTTCTTTTGTTTTTATGAACTTGTATTTTCCAGTTTTTTCATATAAATTTTTTTTTAATTGGAGGTTAATTACTTTACAATATTGTATTGGTTTTGCCATACATCAGCATGAATCCACCACAGGTATACATGTGTTCCCCATCCTGAACCCCCCACCCTCCTCCCTCCCCGTACCATCCCTCTGGGTCGTCTCAGTGCACCAGCCCCAAGCATCCAGTATCATGCATCGAACCTGGACTATTTTCCAGTTTTTTAAGACTTGGGATTTTTGAGCTGTAGTTGGAAAGATCTTCCTCACGCCAGAGTTATAAAGGCAGTCACCCATGTTTTATTCTAGTATTGGTGAGATTTTATTGTTTGTGTTTGAATCATCCTTGCTGCTTCCCTCTTACAGTTGTGATGTCTTTATTTGTGGTGTTTTGGGCTTCACTTTCGCATAATTTGCAATTTGTCTCTTTCCTCTAGCTTCACTAAAGATGCACTCTGTATATGGGATGTTAGTTTATGGTACGAGCATTCATGCTTCTTGTCACTCTGCATGATTTTTAGGAGAAGGGAAGGTTTGGGACTTGGTCATCACCATGCTTCTTTCAGGAGTGGAGCCTTCTAGATTTTAATTTTTACCTATACCAAATGTATTAATCTGGTGTTTTACATTGGAAAAGGGAAGCTGCAGCCTATTCAGGTAAAGTTTCAAGATGTTAAATAGGAATATCACAGTTGTTTTGCAAGAGTAAAGTGTTTTTAAAATGAGCATGTAGGTTGTCTTATTCCCAGCTTTTAGGAAGGCAAGCCAACACAAAGCAATACTTAGCATCTCTATGAAATCTCTGGATGCTGTAGGCTTGAGGGAGAGGTGATTTGCCCAACTTACTACCTTTGGCTGGATTTCTTATGTTTTTTATGTTGTATTTAATTGACTGGCTACTTTGAACATGTTGTCTTTCAGGGGCAGAGTGTTTGAGGTAAAGATGGAGTTTTCTGAAAGGAGTGAAGGATAATTACCACTTGGGGTGAGGCCTGTAGAACTATGGGAAGCACTCTTTTGTTCCAGTGCTCAGTTCCACTGGCCCTTCCTTCCTTTCTGTTAAAGTGCAGAGGAATGAGGCAGAGATTTTGCTGTTCAAGAGTATTTGCTATTGAATTTCGTTGTAACTAGATCAATAACACATTGTTACTTGGGCCATCATGAAATAGCTTTGTTACAGTGACTACTACCTTATGGGTGTATTTCACAGAAATGGTTTCTAATTGTTTATTGGAAAGCAAAGAGACTGTTATTAGTGAGTAGAGAACTAAAGTTAGATTTGTATCCTTCTAGCACCTAACACAGACCTGTAACAACATGTCAGGTGACCAGTAAAATTAACTCATGAGACCCAGTCCAGAATTAAGCAGAGGAATTCCAAAAGGTGCCCTGAAATCTTCTTATGGTACTAGTACCACATTAAGTAAAGAGTGAAGATACTTAGAGAATTTTTAAAGCATGAGAAGTAAAATTCAAACACAGCTCATGTGTCATTCAATATTGGGTTGACTGGTTTTAAATATCCCTTATTTACCATTATGTATTTTTTTAAATCAGTATGTGTATTAAGTCTTATGTACCTGTACTGTTTCTAACCATAATATCTTACTTAAGACTTAAATTTCTTAATATGTTGCTCAGTTATTAGTGTCACTCATTACTGAAAGATACTACTTGGAATTTTTTTCCAGCCTGACTCTGTTTATTTTCTACCAACAAGAAATTGTATTTATTGGATTGACTCTTCCTTATATTCTTTGTGGTTATTGTTAAGAAAGTAATTACTGGTAGAAACTGAGGTTTTTGTTAATCTGTATACTCTATTGTCTGTTGTCTAATTTTTCTCAGCTGTTATTTAACTATTAGTGGTTTTTTGTAACTACTGGATATTGTAGTTATTAGTTATGTTCTATATAATTATATTTCTGCCTGCAGAATTGGTTGTTTAGGGTTAAAAATTAACTTGATGGTAGTGAAGTTGATTGGATCTAGTCATACAGACCTGGGTTCAAGACAAGGTTCTGCCTCTTCCTAGCTGTGTGACTCTGGGCAAGTTATTGACCACTTAAACCCACTTTTCTCATCTGTTAATTGGGTACAATAGTACAGTTTATACAGAGGGCTTAAGAGTAAGTGGAATAATGCACTTAACCTTGTACCTGGTGCATTAAGTAAGCATTCAAAAAATTGTAGCTTTTTATGAACTTGTCTATCACAGGGCCTAATTGGAGTCTTATTAAAATGTACTAAATTTCATTGACTCGAAGGATCCAGTGGTTATAAAACTATGCTATTATGTACTACTAAAAAGAAATTTTAACATTAATTTTAACCCATATGTTAAAATGTTTTAAAATATTGATCTCACAACAGGTAAATAGATAAGTTACATTTTTTAAAAATTGTGGTAAAATACACATGACATAAAATCTACGTCTTAGTCATTTTTAAGTGTATCGTTAATGACATTCAATCCAGTCACATTTGTGCAGCCACCATATCTATCCACCTCCAGAACTCTTCCATCATCCCAAACTGAAACCCTGTACCCATTAAACAATCACTCCCCACTCCCACCGGTCCCTGATAACCACCCTTCTACTCAGATATTGCATAAAAGTTAGTTACATTTTGACAGAAATTAACATAAGAGATTGGCAAGATCCTGTGACCATGTCCTAATAGCAAGATGCTTGGAGAAGCAGGCACGGTGGGGAGGAAGGGACTTGAGAGTGTTAATGTGTTTGAGACTGTGGGAGCATGGGAGGAACTAGGGTGGAGTACAGAAGGGGTTAGTGTATCTTCATGGTTCCATCTTTAACTGTTTAAATTATTTGGTTCATTTGAATAAAATTTCCCGAAGCAGGTAGAAATGCAGATTAATTTTTTTCCCAATTATTTGGACTCAATACTGTTTGTGGAGCAATTCATCTTTTCCCTACTAATTTAAAGGAAGGTTCACTATAGAATTTCAGAATGTTACTCCTAAGACACACTGTCAAAGGAGAACAGATCTCCCATGCAATCTCTTGTGACACTGGAGGTTTAGAGGTAATGGAAAAGCTGCAAAGCAGACACAAAAATTCATTGTTGATAATCTTGGCTCTTTTTTCTATGTAAATAAGGCCTCTCAATTCTCTCCAAAGGAAGAACTAAAGAGTTCTGTTTAACCCTTTTAATTTGATGCTAAATTTGTTTTACTCTAATGGCACAGTTAACTCTCATTTAGTGGTACCAGTTAGGAGTAATATTAGCAGAAGGAAATAAAATCAGTGCACAGTGTGCCCATTTGCATTAAGGCCTTGGAAAACCCAGTAGGGAACAAACCTAGGGATGGAAGAAGCAGAGGCAAGGTGGCAGGCAGGGAGCTATTCTAGGGGTGCTCACCGTGTGTCTGTTCTTAGGGCTCTCTAGGAAATGTTTTGAGCTGCACTTGTGTGCCGCAAGCACTCTTGGTGATCAGCCCAGATTAGGTTTGACTTCTACTTTTAGTGCCACTCACAAAGGCTACATCAAATTCCCTAAATTTTTTTTTTAATTAGCGTGTTTTAACATTCTTCAGTTTCATCAACATTTGTAGAAAGGGTGAGGGCCAAATAAATACTCTGATGGCATGGCCTTTTTTATTTTCTGCTTGAGAGCCATGTTTGTTTCCCCTCCTTTTTCCTTTTAATCTCCCTGTCTCCCTGACACACCTGCTTCTGAACTCCATCCTCATCTCTCCTGCTGTGACAGTTCACTCGCACTTCACGGTACCTAAGGCGCTTTCAACTCTTATTTTCCACCAACTGTCAGTTGCAAAATAAGGTTGCTTTGTTTGGAAGGGAAAGGGTAGAATCCTTTCTGAATGTCTTCTTTCCCTTTGAAGCAGGAGCACTTCAGAGACAATTGAACTGCTTTTAGGTTTTTGTTACCACCCAGCTTTTTCTTCTGATAGATCCTGCCGTGAACACAGTTCTGTTGATAACATCGATTTGTTGCTATGGAAATAGTGGTAATGTCACCGATTCAGCCCAGTGACTTTACTTCAGGTTCACGCAGGAGAAATGGGCGAGGCTTTAGGGGAGAACCTCATTAAAACCGAAAGCCATCAATTATAAGCAGGTGAAAGGTAAATGGAGCCAACCTTTTAGGTAATGAAAACAAAAGTGAACGCCTAGCACTTTCGCTGCATGCAATCAAGTGTCCCAGCATGAATTCTGACCCAGGAGAGTCTTTGACAAAAATCACAAATTTACACTTTCTCAGAATATTTCTTCTGCTTAAGTTTAAATCTCTTAATGCAAATTATTGGCACTAAAATGGTCTTTCCGTTTTGATCATCAGGACACGGACAGCAGCCAGTAGTTCCTCCTCCTGTCTCAGCAGCCAGTCCACCAACCAGCAGGCCCCAGCAACAGAATGGGAGCCCAGGAGTGGGTAAGGCTGCCACCCAAGGACGAGTGCTGATTGTGTGCGGCAGGCTTTTGAGTGATGGTTTGAAATTTAATCTGGGACTAAAGGGAGTTTTCACAGTGCTGTACATGACAGTTGCTTCTTGCAAAGAATAATTCCAATTTTCATTGTAAAGTGTGTGATCGAAAAAAATGATTAAAGACAGTCTTTTAAAGATCCTTAATATGCTTTTCTTTTAAAAAAAATCAGAATGATACACTGTTCTCTGTTAATAATTTATCTCGTAGTTTCTCACTTAATGTCCTCTTGACTCTGTGAATTACATAACTTTTAAATTCTCGCCTTTTAACTCTCTAGGATCCACTTACTCATTTGGTTTGTCTCTCTCCAGGTTTCCCGTTTGGGGCTCTTGGGAGTATTTATCTTAGCTTGAAGACAGTATCATTTATGTTGGTCATAGGTCTTGCTTCTGTCTCTTGGATGAGAAGTAGTTTTCTCTTTCTGACTTTCTCTTCAGCAGGTCCTGAGAGACTATAATGGAATCACTTTGTTTACTCTCTGGCCTCTCCTTTAGGAACCACTTCATGTGGGATGTCACCAGTGAAAATTATGATTTGTAGAATTTGGTTGGAATTTATTTTTAGAGTTTCTTTTTTCTGTCACAGCTTCACACACACTTCCTCCCCTCCCCTCCCCTCAACGATTAGTTTCTATTCCTCAGTGCTAAGGTTCTAAAAAAAAGAAAAGCAGGGTTAAGACATCACTAGCATTTCTGTGAAACTTTCAGGAGGTATGTCTTTTTCCCCACTAGTCAGCCTTTGATGTTTTTATCTGCCTTGTAATAGCTATCTTCTAGCCATCTCCCTTTACAAGTGGATCTATTTATATATAACGCTCAAATTATGTACTGTTGGAGGGAGGTGAGGAAATAGATTATCTAACATGTTAAGTACCCCCAAAATATTCACTTTCTTAGGCTGAAATACAAATAGTATGTTATTGTTTTCCCCACTCTCTGACCCCTGACAGGTTTATCCTTGTGTCCGTCTTAGGCACATTAAAAAAAAACAATCAGTTAACCTTCCCTAAACACGTAACTGGATGCTGAAAGGAAAAGGACTGGAAGTGTATTGAGGGGGAACGGCCAGCATGCAAACTGGATGTGTGTGTGTTTTATAATTGTGTACTGCATACGAGATCGATACTCTACACACGAGTAAGATACTCCACAGACAGTGTGTGCTTCCTTGGGTTACCTTGAGGTGATTGTTACTGCTATGTGTGTGAGTCGTCTCTTGACTCCCGAGTTAGAAAATTTTAAGATCTGGGACGGTTTATGTCTATTTTTTACTGAGTGCTACAAGTACCCAGAATAGTGTGGTGTGGAGACTCAGTAAATAAATTCTGAATAATGGAAGATACACATTTCTGCCCAGATGCCATGTTGAAGAAATATTTTGCTTAAGAAGATGTGAAGTCATTGGGCTAAATCATTGCTTCTGAACTTGGAGGTTGAATCGTAATAGAAACAGCATGCATGTAAAGGCCTTCTTCTGCTTACAGGTGTTGCATAATGACATGTTCTTCCCACGTGCAAGGCAGCTGCATAGGCTTAGATGAAAAGGAGGCAAGAAGGGGCCACGATAGCCAGTCCCCCCGACCCCTGTGCATCTTTTTTTTTTTTTTTTTTTTTATTTTATTTGGCTGCACAGGGTCTTTTGTGGCATGTGGGATCTAGTTCCCCGACCAGGGATCAAACCAAGGGCCTCAGCATTGAGAGCTCAGAGTCTTAGCCACTGGATCACCAGGGAGTCCCCCCTGTGCATCTTAAATGGAAGACTGATTCGTTGCCCTTTGCTCCAAATTCTAGACGATCTGTTCCTATAAGACCAGTTGAGAGCTGAGAGTTTTCTGGGGGTGTTTTGAGGAGGTTTGTTTGTAATAGGTACTCTTCACCTCAGATGGTTCACCCACTGTGTCCCTTAATGCCCAGCCTTTCCTTCTCGCTTTCTCTTATGCAACCAGTGGCTTGTCTTCATTTCTCAGTCAAGGTTATTTTCTTTCTCCAACCTATTATCTTGCCTACTGATATAAGGGAAAAGTTTAAAGATTCATCCCTGAAATAGCAGAGCCTGGATTCATTACCCTAATTATCTCAACCTCAGGATGTAAGTCAGCAGATACAGTCCTCAACATCTGTACACTCAGCCTTCAGTTTAGACCTCACTCTGGTCTGCCATTTCAGTCTCTGTTTGATTTCCAGATCTCTTGATTATTTAAAAGGAAAACCTTGGCTTCTCGTTTTATATGATGTCACTAGTAAATTAAGAGTTCTTAACAAAACTTACCATAAAATTTAAATAAAATAATGATTGTCCTTCTTTGTATTTGATTTTAAAGCTTCCACTGCATCTAAGGCTTTTGGTGCCTCAAAGACATTTGGAAAAGCTGGCGGTACCAGCCAAGTGAACAGCTCTGGGGGAACACAGGCCAAAGTGGTACCCATTGCCAGCCTCACCCCGTACCAATCCAAGTGAGTTATTTCATAGACTACGTTTAGAAGGGACTTAGAAAGGAGTATAAGAGGTTGTTATGGGCTCTTGAGTTACTCATATGTGAACTTCAGGGTTACCATGCATAAAATAGGTTTCCTCCGTTTTTTTTTTTCCCAGAAGGGGAGGAAATTACAAATTGTGGCAACCTTTAACTATTTCATAATAAAATAGTGGCAGAAAGAGCAATCAGCCATAGCCTATGGAATTTCATTCATTTTAAAAGAATTTGAAAATTAAAAGATTTAATGTTTTAAGGGGGGGCTTCCCAAGTGACTCAGCTGTGAAGAATCTGACTGCCATTGCTGGAGACACGGACATGGGTCCAGTCCCTGGGTCGGGAAGATCCCCTGGAGAAGGAAATGGCAGCCCACTCCAGCATCTTTGCCTGGGAAATCTCATGGACAGAGGAGCCTGGCAAGCTACAGTCCATGGGGTTGATTTAGTGGCTAAACAGCAACAACAGAGTTTTAAGAACCAGTTGATAGTCTTATGAGTAAAAATAAATCTTTGTCCCAATTCAGAAGGCATTTCATCTTCTCATCAAATAAATAGGTGACTTTTAGTCCAAAAATTATTACTACAATTTGGTTGGCTTAAAAGAATACGTGTGTACTGGAGCCTATTATACAGAGTGAAGTAGGCCAGAAAGAAAAACACCAATACAGTGTACTAACACATAGATATGGAATTTAGAAAGATGGTAATGGTAACCCTGTATGCGAGACAGAAAAGGAGACACAGATGTATAGAACAGTCTTTTGGATTCTGGGAGAAGGCGAGGGTGGGATGATCTGAGAGAATAACATTGAAACATGTATGTTACCATATGTGAAACAGATCGCCAGTCCAGGTTTGATGCATGAGACAGGGTGCTCAGGACCAGTGCACTGGGATGACCCAGAGGGATGGGATGGGGAGGGAGGTGGGAGGGGGTTCAGGATGGGGAACACAGGTAAACCCATGGCTAATTCATGTCAGTGTATGGCAAAAACCACTACAATATTGTAAAGTAATTAGCCTCCAACTAAAGTAAATAAATTAAAAAAAGAATGTGTGTGTGTGTGTCAACTGCATTCATTTAAACTGAACAGATACTTCTTTTATATGATTCCTTTCATTAAAAATTTTAGCAGTTAAAAATTAGTGCTCTTCTCAGAATTCTTTCAGATATTATTTACTTATTTATTCTTCAGTTGTTGGCGATGTGAGGAAGGGCTGTTCCCCTGTGAAATGATAAGCAGGGTAACTAATGTGTCCAGTAGCTACATGGGGGATGGGCACCAGGATTGGATATCAGGCCTTGCGCCCCCCCCTTTCTAATGGCTTCTGTCTAAAATCATAGTGCCTGAGAGTGTTTTCTTTTGGTGGCTTAACCAACACCATGTTCCTTACCCTTGTGTTTACATTCCATGTGCGCTGGAAGTGAGACAGAAGTTTGACATCAGTTATATCAGTTCCTATAATTGAAAATAGCGGCAAAATATAATTGCTGGTATTACTGCATTTTCTAGCTTAGAACCTTTCATTGAGGGGATAGTGTTGCCTTGGTGATGCCTTTTGGAGAAGAGAAAGCGTTTATAAATTTACTTATTTGACAGGAGAATGAGTCAGTGTTAAATCACCTTGTGTGTTTTACTATTTGCTTATTCTATAAACTGTCAAACCTGGATGTCATCCTGGGGTTTTAATTAGCTGGATTAAAATACAGCTTCCCCTGGAAAATAGAATATGCATAAGGTAAGAAAGCCTCTAAGAAGATAATAGGGAGGGAATAGTTCAGATCTTTTCCAAGTAAGACTCCCGACACAAAGATTATCCGTTTTTTATTTTTAGGTGGACTATCTGTGCTCGTGTCACCAACAAAAGTCAGATCCGCACCTGGAGCAACTCCCGAGGGGAAGGGAAGCTTTTCTCCATAGAGCTGGTTGATGAGAGTGTGAGTATCTGTCAGGTGGGGAAAGAAGAGTCCTCAGCTGTGGGGAAAGAAGAGTCCTCAGCTCTGGGAAACAGAGGGCTCACCTCTGTGCAGGCCCATGAGGTGAGAGAGAACAGTAGGCCAAGAAGAAACTTGCTTCTTGCTGCTGGTTTTCTTCTCTTGTAATCTTCTGATGCCAGCTGTGGGCACAGGGTTCAGTCATAAGTAAAATCCTTGGTCTCAGACGGAAGCATTTATAGCAGTTGACATTAGTTTTCTAAATATGAGTAGCCTCACGGGCAGGAGAAATCAGAGACGTTGTCTGACTTGCCAGGAGGCTTCGTCAAAGCCCCAAGAGGTGATGTCTCCCTGGGAGCCGCATGGAGCCCTGGGCCACGACAGCAGGCACGTGGCAGCCTTGACAAGTAAGAAGTGGTTGGTTTTGCAAGAGATGCATTATGGCAGCACAGACTCCTGTGCTTTATGTAAATGAAACCAAACCACGATGGAGAAATGAAAAATCCAAGTTGTGGCATCTCAACAAGCGTCTTGTCATGCTATATCTCTGTCCATTCTTCTTACTTACAATCCCTAGTATATATTTCAGGCATTCTTTTGAAATGGCTGTATATTTCCTATTTGTTCAAACCTCTAAGAGGGCAGAAAAAAATAGTTGGTTGGTTTTTTTATTTGTTTCTGTTTTTTTTGAAGATGGGATAACACTGCCAATGTATTGACTGTGTCAGAATCCAACTTTTTTAAACCAAATTATTGGTCTCATCTGTCAGTTGGCTAAAAATTCAGCTGTTAATTTAAGTTCCTTCTCCATCTGTAGCATTTTGACTGACAGGAAAGAACGAGTGAAAATCCAATCACGAGCAACCTGAAAGTATGATTTATTTTAACATTTTTGGCAATGACTCTCGAGTATGAAGTAATTCCTTGATCGGTGCAAATGCGAGGGAAGCTGGTGAATCACGGCGGTCCAACACACTTCCCCCGGGGGCTTCAGTAATGTCACTCATGTTCAAAATACATTTTTTTTTTAAGGTTTCTAACTTGAGGTTTAATGAGGGACAGTAATGGGGATCAGCTAATTAAACCTGGGTTGTTCCGTTGGGAGTTAATAACTTGAACATGTGACTGAACTGTGTGTCTTCTGTGTTGACTGCTACTGTTTCAAAGATGTCATCTTGACACCAGAGTGTCCCGTTTTTCACTGGTAGAACTGGAGCTCCATAGTTCTAACCTGCTCTCTCTCTCACACTTCTGCAGGGTGAAATCAGAGCGACTGCTTTCAATGAGCAAGCGGACAAGTTTTTCCCCCTTATTGATGTGAACAAGGTATGGCAGCGTGGCGTCTAGACCAGAAACGGCCGAGTGATGGGGTGGGGATGGTGAAGGCTTTTTAGACCCGATTTGATGGCACATCCCACGTTCCACAGCTTGGCTTCTTTTGCAGGTCTATTACTTCTCTAAAGGCACCCTGAAGATCGCCAACAAACAGTTCACAGCCGTCAAAAACGACTACGAGATGACCTTCAACAATGAGACTTCTGTCATGCCCTGTGAAGACGGTCACCACTTACCCACAGTTCAGTTTGATTTCACGGGGATTGGCGACCTGGAGAGCAAATCTAAAGACTCGCTTGTAGGTAAGTCTGTGATGAGAACCAAGAGTGGTCATCATTAGTCTCGCTTGCGCCACTCATGGGGTCGGTGTGAGACGAGCACTTGCTGCTTCACTTTCGGTTGTGCTGTCCCGAGAGCCTTGACCATCTTTTTCGTTTTGTTTGTTGTTTTTGGCTGTGCTGATCTTCGTTGCTGCGCAGGCTTTTCTCTCCTTGCAGAGCGTGAGGGCTGCTCTGGTTGCCATGTGTGGGCTTCTCATTGCATTGCAGTGGCTTCTCGCTGCAGAGCACCGGCTCTAGGGCATGCGGCTTCAGTAGGCGGTGGCTCCCGGGGCTCTAGAGCAGACTCTGTAGTCATAGTGCACAGGCTCAGTTGCTCTGCAGCATGGAGGGTCTTCCCAGACCAGGGATCGAACCCATGTCTCCTGCAATGGCAGACAAATTCTCTACCCCTGAGCCACCAGGGAAGCCCTTGACCATTTCTTACTAAAACGCCGTGTTTGTGTCTCAGACATAATCGGGATCTGCAAGAACTACGAAGATGTCACAAAAATCATAGTGAAGTCTAACAACAGAGAAGTCTCGAAGAGAAATATCTATCTGATGGATATGTCAGGGAAGGTGGTGAACGCTACCCTCTGGGGAGACGATGTAAGTGCTCGCGTTGAGTGGCGGGAGTGTGTGCAGAAAGGTGGGGACACAAAGAGCTTCCTGGGTGGTGGTCTTGCCTCAGGAGCTGTGGGGCGTTGGCCGTGTCGGCTGGGTAGACCCTTCCTCGTGAAGGTTTGGGCTCTCTGGGGAATATCTGAAAGCCTTTATGATTTACTTCTATGAGATTTGCTGTGATTTAGGTTTTACATAGTGAAATTTGCTCTTTCCTCTAACTCTCGGTTAGTTTTGATGCATCTCTGAGCAGATTCTTGTGTGTGAGGTTATCTTGTATAGAGTCCATGTAGCACTTATTGCATTCATTCTACTATTGGCTGTTTTCTTTGTTTTTTATAAAAAAAACTTTGTGTACTTCCTGCCATTGACACTTGTTTGTTTGTTGTTTCTGTTGTCATGCAGGCTGATAAATTTGATGGTTCTAGACAACCTGTGATGGCCATCAAAGGAGCCAGAGTTTCTGATTTTGGTGGACGGAGCCTCTCTGTACTATCTTCAAGCACCATCATTGTGAACCCTGACATCCCAGAGGCCTATAAGCTTCGTGGATGGTAGGCTTTTATGGGGCTCAACACAGGGGCTATTTGAACTTGGGCTTGGAGAAGAACTGGTTCTTTTGGTTCCTACAATCAGCATGTGATCTGTCTGCCAAGCAGAGGGCTCTGTTACTAAATGGAGCAGTTCCTATATTTCTTGGAGGCATTATGCCTTCTGAGAGGATGGCTCTAAAGCCCTTAAACTGACAAACCTGTAATCCCATGACAAACCTGGAGAGTCACAGGGAGCAATTAGGACAGGAACGCTGCCCGCCGACCTTGATCCTGCGAAGCAGGTGAAGACGGGCTGTAGCAGCTTTGTGCTAGAGCTCCGTGAGCGGAGGTGTCTTTCATTTCACGGCTCAAAGCTGTGGGTCTCTGCGGGTGGAGGTGGGTGGGGGTTAGGCGTTCTTGTTCCATCTAGACTCCGGTACCGCCGCATCTTCTAGTGTGTATTCACCAGACTCTGATCGAGTGTGCTGGGCACAATGGGCTTTTGTGGGCAGTATGTTGCTATTCACAAAGCACTTGGGATGAGGAGAACCTACTAAAATCTCCTCGTTGTGTCTAGCTATTTAGGGTGTTAAAACTCTGCCTCAATAGAGCACTTCAAACTGAAACCTAGTATGCAAGCATTGATGCGGTCAGGGGAAAAAAGCCCTGGAACTCGCTTGAGCTTATAAGCTACAGGGTGGGGGTAGGTGGGTGTTGATTTCCAACCATGTCTTAGGGTTTGAGTGACTAGAGAATTGGCTTGTATTACATACTCCCCACTTTTCTTTGAGCTTAATGTGAACCAGTAGCACTGCTATTTGAATAGTTTCATGACACATCTCGGGCTTCCCTGGTGGCTCCGTCGGTAAAGAATCTGCCTGCAATGCAGGAGACCTGGGTTTGATCCCTGGAGAAGGGAACGGCTACCCACTCCAGTATTCTTGCCTGGAGCATCCCATGGGCAGCAGAGCCTGGTGGGCTGCAGTCCATGGGGTCACAAAGAGTCGGACACAAGTGAGTGAGTGACACGCGTGACACATCTGCTGGCGTGGCCGTGTCGCTTAAGCCAGCCTTGTGCATGTGGTCCATGTGGGTCCATGTTTAGCTCTGCTGGTAGCTGGCTTTGCATTATAGCGCAGGGCCCTTTCATTAACAAGCTGACCGGAAGGAACCACGGCTTCGGGTTGTCCTTGCTGCTTGATTTCCCATCAGGCTCTGGGGCACAACCACAGGTTAATTGCCCACATTAAGGTCTTCACAGTTTAATTGTCGATAACTGTGATCCCAGTCAACATAAAAAGACATGGCTGTCCCTTGGATAAGGCAGCTTGGAGTTGATCAGAAAGGAGCTCGGTGTGTCCGCCCCCCCAGGCAAGGTCTGGAGGTGTCTAGATCTCTGTTGCAGCAGTGTGGAGTTTCTGCTGTAAGAAGGGCTGCCTCTCTCCCTGTTCTGTTGACTCCTGATGAGCTGTCTTTGGTGGCAAATGTCTCCTCAGAGTTTTTGAAACTGTAAACTTGTGTTGCTAGTCGAGGTGAAATAGATTTACGGACCTTGCTGTGCCTCTGTGACGGATTTAGCCGCTTACCTGCCAGAACAAAAAGGCAATTGTCTGCAGCTTAGGGCAGCATCCATTCTGTCCCATGCTCTCGTTTTACGGAGCCTTTTCTGTATGTGGTTACTTTTAGTTATCCTCCTTTTGGGTGACATTGGTGTGTTTTTAATCTCAGACTGCCTCTTTCCTGACACAGGTGTGTTTCTGACACAGTCCTCTTGGGTGTCCTTTCCTTCATGTTAGCTGATAATATGATCAACTTTATAATAATTTAACGTAATTTAATTTCAACTTTCATTTTGGCATAAGTAAAATCTCACTAAGGTCAGTCTACAGGGAAACAGGTAAATACCTTCTAATAAATTACTTTCGATTATAATCTTTTGAAATTATACCGGTCTTAAAAGATCTGGGAGCATTTTTTGCTACCCCATTAAAATATGTCAACTGTCCCTTTCTAGCCTGGTACATTTCAGCAATGAGAAAAATGGAGCTGCTGAACAAGAATGAGCATCAGTAGCCCAAAGAACTATACCAGGGCTCTCCATTGTTGCTTGTTTTGTTGTTGACTTTCCAGGTTACTGTTTTTTTAGGCACTTGGACCATCTGGCCAGTGTTGATAGCAAGGCTAATATAAGAAAAGGTTCTGTGGCAGTTTGGCACTGACTTTCGTGACCACTGGGAGGCGTCAGAGTGGTTGAGATTTAAAAGAGGCCACTCCATTTCTTCAGTAGACTTGAGATACAATAAGGAAGAGGCCATCTTCAGCCCCACTTGGCCATGACCTGTGAACAGTTGGACGGGGAGCGAATAGCCTAACCCTGGCATATAGAAACAAGTATGACATTCAGTATGCATATAAAAGGCCTGTTATTCTTTGTTTTTCAGGTTTGACTCAGAAGGGCAAGCCTTAGATGGCATTTCCATCTCTGATCTAAGGAGTGGAGGAGCAGGTGGGAGCAACACCAACTGGAAAACTTTATATGAGGTCAAATCGGAGAACCTGGGCCAAGGCGACAAGGTATCTGCATTCCTAACTTTCTCCACAAAAGCATGTACAATGTGTGAGAGGATGAGTTTCCAGGTCCAATTTCTGATAACCAGCTGTTAGACCTTAATCCAGAGCTATGATTCTTACCTGGGGTGATGGCTAAGGATGCCAGCCAGAGTGAGGGAGCCATGCTTTCTAATAGGAGTATGTTATATCCCTCAGGTCAATTGAGGCAAAAAGATGCCCAGAGCTCGGACTTAGAGTTGTGTAGTTCTTGGAGGGATCTTAACGAAGCAGTAGTAATCAAGTTGTGTATTAACATGAACCGCATTCAGGTCCATATTCCTTTTCTGTGATTATTCCTGCAAACTGAAATGCCTGCAGACCAGAAAGGCAGCTTTTGAGATTACAGCTCACACTGATCGTTAGTTAGTTTCAGCATCAGACATGGAGTGGTTCACGTGTACCCTCACTGGCTATAGAAGATTAACCTCTTGGGGGCTTAGCACCCCTGGTATCCTCTGACAAGAATTGACTGGTATTTGACTGAAGTTGCAACTTCCCTTTCAATGTTTGTGTTTAATGGCCCCCACCCCTCATCTTGCTCTGAATCTGTATTCTGTCAGCAGTTCAAGATTTAAATCATTTATTTCTCCTTTATGCTCCCACAACCAGTAATTCCTGCTTTATTATTTTCATATTGTACAATATGGTTTTTATTCCTTACTGTCTCATTTCACAATACTTTCTTATCCATCATTGTCAATGATTGCAACTCATAATGCTGTTACACAATGTCCTGAGACTTAAATGTTGGACAGATCTGTGTCACTCTGGGTTTTCTTGTCAACCAGTTTCTTTCTTAGACCTAAGGGTAGACAGTAGGTAACAAGGAATCGGGCCTAGAGAGTACCTATTCACACCCAAACTTTCAAGTCACACTTTGAATTGGACCCTTACCTGGAAATACAAAAAAACCCTTCAGGCATTCTCCTAGAAGACTGCCTTCAGTAGAGCAGGAGTCCCCAACTCCTGGGCTACAGACCAGTACTGATCCACAGCTTGTTAGGAACCAGGCCACACAGCCGGAAATGGGCTGCTCCCTGTTGCTAGCATTGCTGCCTGAATCATCCTGTCTGTGGAAAAATAGTCTTCTACCGAAATGGTCCCTGGTGCTGAAAAGGTTGTGGACCGCTGCTCCAGAGCCTTTTAGAGTAAGGATTCATCTGGCCCTGAGTTCATAGTACACCCAGAAGGAACTGCTCACCGCCCCCCAAAATTATTCGTCCTGTACCCTTTCCATGACAGTTAAAAAGCAAAGCAAATAGCAGCAACAGAAAGCCTATGGTTGTGACTTGGTCCTTGCCACATTTACTTATCAGCGCTGTCTCCACTTTGAAGGCGCTTGTTCAGTCTTTTTGCATTCTACTGAACTTGATGGCTTAGACCGGGGGTCCACAAACAGGCCCACAGGTCATATCTAGCCTGCCGCCTATTGTAAATACAAATGCATTGAAACCAGCCACCCGCTCTCATCTCTAGACTGTCTGTGGATGGTCTTGCACCCCAGCAGCAGGGCGAGTACCTGCAACAGACTGTGACCTGATGGCTTGTAAAGCCTGAGATAGATGCTGTCTGGCTTTTTACAGAAAATGCTTGGTGACCAAAGACAAAGTTGAATCGAGATGCTCGAAATCACTGCTCTTGTTTTTAACACGGGAGGACTGATTGAAGATAACTATGCTAGAGTTCTCTGTGTCACTCTGTATTTCCTGGTTCTGTTACCTTCGGAGGGGCAGAGGAACAGGAGCAACAAGATCAAGATCTCTTGAAGTCTTTTTCTTTCATGTAGTCTATTTCAGTTTTAATTAAATGGTTTATCTAATTTAGAATTAAAGACTTCCCTGGTGGCTCAGACAGTAAAGAATCCACCTACAATCCAAGAGACCTGGGTTCGATCCTTGAGTTGGGAAGATCTCCTGGAAGAGAGCATGACAGCTCACTCTAGTATTCTTGCCTGGAGAATCCCCATGGACAAAGGAGCCTGGTGGGCTAGTCCATGGGGTCACAAAGAGTCAGACACCACTGAGTAAGCACAGCACAGTTTAGAATTAACTTCTTTATTATTAAGGAGTAATATGCTTTAGAACTTGGTTTGTTACCCTTCTGGATTTTGTAGTCAGCTCAAGTAACCTCTGAAACTATAGAATGAATTATCCCTTGTAATCACGTTGTGAGAATATGCAAACACTTACCCTCATGTCAGGGCAAATCCAGTCCTGAACTTTGGTCTGTGCTCTTTGCCTCATGCCACTCTTTTCTCCTGAAGCCTGACTATTTTAGCTCTGTGGCAACCGTGGTGTATCTTCGCAAAGAGAACTGTATGTACCAGGCCTGCCCAACTCAGGATTGTAACAAGAAAGTGATTGACCAGCAGAACGGATTGTACCGCTGCGAGAAGTGTGACAGTGAATTCCCCAATTTCAAGTACCGCATGATCCTGTCAGTAAGTAGAATGGGTGAATAAGGACTGCTCTGGTGTTTCTTGAGTCCCTGCGAAGCTCCCTGCACTGTGGAGACTAGTTTGTCTCTTAGTTCAGGCTTTCAGATTGTCTGGGATGCTCAGCACTAAGAGCCGTCCTGTGGAGCGCCTCCTGGTGCCTGAAGGGTGTATGATTGAAAATGCAGAAGACATTGGAGACTCATTCAAAACCTTTAGTCCAAAGCCCATTGCAGCTGGAGGGCCACTGAGTCCAGTGTGCCCGGATCCTGCATCTGAAGGTGATTTTTGTTGGGCTGTATCTCCCCTGAGAACTGAAATGACACGTCCACACCACATCATGTTCCTGCTGTGATCCACACTTAAAATTTTGAACTTCTCTCTTGGATACTTTTTATATTCTTTGGAAAGAACATAGCTATTTGGTGGAATGGGCTTTTTTCCCTAGAAACTTTGAAGGAGTGGAGAAAGTCAATCTCCCAGTCTCCTTAGTGTGTCTTCCTTTTGTTATTTCTTTGGTGTAATGATGTGAAGTTGTGTTTTTTAGGTCAATATTGCCGATTTTCAAGAGAATCAGTGGGTCACATGTTTCCAGGAGTCTGCAGAGGCCATCCTTGGACAAAGCACTGCTTATCTCGGGGAATTAAAAGAGAAGGTCGGCCATGTCCTGTATTATTACTGTAGTAGCTCCCAGGCTGTAACTTACCTGTTTTTTGCTCTGATAATTTTTGGTCTATTGCTGGTGGGTGTTGTATAGCGTTTCTCACTGCTGACTGTGAGAGCTCATCTAATTCTAATTGTGTCCACCTTGGATGTGCTAACAATGAGGTGATGAAGTAATGTGTATGAAATTCCTTAAAAACAGCCCTTTCTAAATAGAAAGCACTGTTTTCCTCCTGTTTCTAAGAGTCAGTGTCCCCGCAGTCACTTGAGATCTGGAAGTATCTTCTGGAGTAAGCTGAAGTCCAGATACCTTTTTTTTTTGAGTCTGTAATAATAAACTTTAAGTCCATTATGGTTTCCCATTATGGTTTATCCTGGGATGCTGACTAGTTCCCTGTGCTTTACCGTAGGACCTTGTTATCCACCCATTCTGTATGTGATAGCTTGTATCTCCTGGCCCCAAACTCCCAGTCCATCCCTCTCCACCCACTCCCCGACCCCACCGTGATAACCGCACATTTGTTCCCTGTGTCTTGAGTCTGTTTCTGCCCCCAGACAGGTTCATTTGCGTCATGATTTAGATTCCACGTGTAAGTAGTGTTCTGTGGTATTTGTCTTTTTCTGACTTTGCTTAGTGTGGTAATCTCTAGTTGTATCCGTGTTGCTGCAAATGGTATTATTTCATTCTTTTTATGGCTGAGTAGTGTTCCAGTGTGTATCCGTGCCACATCTTTATTCAATGTGCCTTTTTAAAGTAATAAACACTTTTCTGAGAAGTTGAGTCAAATCCTGGTTTAAATTCACGTATAAGGTATGTGCTGCTTTCATATTGTCAGACATGTTCTTACAAAGTAACTTTCTTTCGTAAGGTCAGTTTCTCCATTTAATTTTTATAAAAGAATATTTTCACATAGTAGTTTTGTTTAATTCAAGGACTAGATTACTAGTTACCCTAAAGTTAAGAAAGATGTTTGCTCAGATAAAACATATAAAGACCAATAAAAGCTATAGTTTCTGGGCCACACAAATTAGTATCTGTCTATAGATTTTTCTCCCCCATTGTCCTCCAAATCGGTTAGGATACTTGTAAAAGCCAGTAGCAAAAAAGGATTTGTCATTTGTTTTGGTGTGTGTGTGTGTTTTCTTTTCCTGTCTTCTGTTCATTTAGCTCTGCCCTTTTGTCTCTTTGAAATTGTCCATAAGCTCTCTGAAAATAATCCCAACAAGCCCTTTTACAGAAATAACTGGAATTGACTTTAAAGTATGATGGTATCTTTTATCTGTTTTGCCTGGTCCTCTATTTTCATATCAGCTTTTAAGGCTTGAGGCAGCCTTTCAGGATTTTTTATGAGCTTATTACATTTGACTGGTTTTACTGCCAGTGAATGAGGACATATAGGAACTCTCCCCTCAGGAATCATAATATTCTTGGAGTATGCACTCCACGCTTTCACTAATCTTGAAAGAATGATGGCAGCTGGTACAATTTTCTGAAGGTTTAACACATTGTTTTATTTACATACCCAAAAGCCTGAGGACTGTGTGTGTGTGTGTGTGTGTGTGTGTGTGTGTGTAGTAACCTTTATATAAAGAGTTCTATATGTAACAAAGCTATTTTCATGTTGCAAGTGGCTTGCAAATAGTACTTGACTTATATGAACTATTAATTTTATTAAAAAGTTCTTGTACATTTATCTTATGCATATTTGTGTAAAATGCTTTCTCTAATCCCTCCGTTTACCAGACTTTTTTTAAAAATTCAGAAGCTTAATCAAATAGTATTTGAGAGGCCAGTAAGAGAGAACTGTGGGTTTTGAACTTCTTCCCTAATCTTTGCCCACTTCTCCTGTCTTCTTCACTTACCACATCTGTAAATCCAGAGGCTGAAATAATGTATATATGACAACTTGAACTTTTTTCCTGAGTCCTCGTCCATTCTTAATTTGTTCTGAAGATTCTGAGCCTCAGATCTATTCCATCACAGATTTTGAAAGTTTAGAAATGTGTTTAAGAGTGTTTCAGTTTTTTTCTATTGTGATAAAATATACATAAAATTTACCATTGTGAGTGAGTGAGTGAAAGTCCCTCAGTCGTGTCCGACTCTTGCGACCCCATGGACTATACCAGTGAACCAGTGAAGTTGCTCAGTCGTGTCTGACTCTTTGCAACCCCATGGACTATAGCCTACCAGTCTCCTCCATCCATGGAATGTTCCAGGCAAAAGCACTGGAGTGGGTTGCCATCTCCTTGTCCACTGGCTCTTCCCGACCCAGGGATTGAACCCAGGTCTCCTGCATTACAGGCAGACGCTTTACCGTGTGAGCCACCAGGGAAGCCGCGTGGGCTATACAGTCCATGGAATTCTCCAGGCCAGAATATGGAGGGGCTGGCCTTTCCCTTCTCCAGGGAATCTTCCCAACCCAAGGATCGAACCCAGGTCTCCTGCATTGCAGGTGGCTTTTTACCAGCTGAGCCACCAGGGAGGCCCACGTATATGAGTTCCGCGGCATTAAAATACCTTCACATTGCTATGCAACTGCCACCACCATCCAGCTGTAGAACTTTTTCATCCTCCTCAGCTGAAACCCTGTGCCCATCAAACACTAACTCTCTGTTGCCCCTGGCAGCCATCATTCCACTTTCTGTCTGTATGAAATTGAGTACTCTAGGTAGAATATTTTAATCTTTAATAAAATTCTACCTAAACAGTTTTATGTGATGAAATGTCACCTATATATTAGTCATTCCTAAGAAATTTCAAGCCACTGGGAGGTGATCATTTTCTCAGAGATTTTCATCCAAGTCTTTTCAAAAACCGTACAGATAATTTCAGGTGGTCTGGTAGTTTCCATGCCGACAATTTTACGTTTTGTTTCTGCAGAACGAGCAAGCATTTGAGGAAGTTTTCCAGAACGCCAACTTTCGATCTTTTACGTTCAAGATCAGGGTCAAACTGGAGACGTACAATGTAAGTAGCGTCACCCACGGTGCGTGAGGGTAGCAGCATAGAACTGCTGCCTGTTACCCACAACCCCACTTCAGCGTGAGCTGTCAGTTCCTCGCTTGCTGTGTTCCAGACCCAACACGTGACACCTTGCGTGTACTGCTCACTGAGCCACACCAGCACTAGGATACTGTCATCATCTCTGTTTTCAGAGGAGCAAACAGACCAAGAGAGAGGCTAAGGGTCTTGTCCAGCATTAACGTCCAAGGAAAACATGCTGTGTGGCCTTTTCAGTTAAAACCTGGGGGATTTTGGTTTGTGTCCTGACAGAATGGACCCACATCTTCCCCATGGTTTGTGTTCTAAAGTCAGTATATGAGAGAAAGACCACATGTGGTTAAAATTACCTTGAAAATTCCTTTAATTGCTCATAACATCATACAATTGTAAAATCATGAAAAAGCAGCCTTTATTGAGTGCTTACTGTCTGCCAGATACTGTTCCACACCCTTTGCATCCTCTGTCTCCATTCATCCTGGCAGTAACCTTGTGTGAAGGAACTATTGTTGCCTGCATTTTGCCATTGAAAAGCTGTAGGCTCATGGAGAATTGAGTAACTTGCCTAAATTCATATGCTAGCAAGTGGCAGAGCTGATAATTGCATGCAGCCTCCGAGCTCTACACATGCTTCAAAATCTGACTGGGTTTTGTAGGTACAGAGCTGGAGTGTGCAGGCCCTGAGCTGGCCTCACCCCAGTCTGCCTCTGAAGGCACTGTTCAACCTGGTGAACAGGCGACAGGAGAATTCAGAAAACCTTGCTTGTTTCAGGGTGTTCTTGCTCTGCTTTCTTGTCAGGCCTGAACCCTAAGGCCTGCTAACAGCTGTGTCTGGTTTTGTGAGCATTAAATGAGCCTCTCGATATCAGCAGTGTGGTGTCAGGGTGGGATGGGGGAGTCGAGGGGGAGCAGTGTCAGGGTGGGGT